>JAHWFP010025007.1:0-12118 GCA_023313725.1 Lithobius niger
GGGGCGACAGAAGGCACAAATGGAAAGAGAGTGGGCCAAGTAATTTTTTTTTCAAGTTGACCTCATTAGGCACTTTTATTCCGTTTAATTCAACCTGAACGTAACCTAAGCTTCCATGCAGTACAATTTATTTGTAAACTAAGCCTCATAAGCACACAAAATAAATTAAGCTACACATATATTGCAAAGTTGCTAGAAATATATAAAAATAAAAAAATAATAATAAATAAAAGCTCTGTTTAATTAATTTGATTTCAAGTTTAGCCTGCAAGTTTTTTTTATTTATTTTCTGGTGGTGACCTGAGTGTTGGGGTTTGGGGGAGGGCCGACGGAGGGGGGCCGTGAAATATTTGGGGGGTTATGGCCCACCCCTGTCGCCGTCACTGCCCACCACGCATGCTATTTGCATTAGAAATGATAAAAGAAGGAACTCAGTTATTTCAAAATTTATGAACATGGCAGTAATATTTTTTTTTAACGTTCGTAATTATCTTCTGCATTCTTCACATTAAAAGAACTTTCACTATGGCATTTATGGCAAGTGGCTTTCTGTTGTTGCTGTAGTGCTCGGAGCCACTAGTTTTGCAGATTGGGCTCCCTTAGCGCCACTGCTAAAAATTGGCTTAGATCGTCTAACGAAAAAACCCGAACATATCCGAAAAAAATTGAGTTCATTATTTCATCCACCAAAGCTACCTCGTCATGAAATTTCAACCAATGCAGAACAAACGCGCGAATGTTATAAGATACCAACCAGATAAACACACATACAGACAGACAAACAAAATAAAAATTTAGTCGAGATTTCGACCTGGTGCGCTTTGCTTGCTGGGCCTGTAGGAGAACAAGACATGGCGTTGTACAGTATGCAATCGCCGTGAAGTGACTTTGACTGGTGAATCAGTGGTTTTTCTTCAAATTACTGCTTTTGTCACTGCTGGTTTGTAGTAATGATGATGATTTATCACGGAACAAGGCCCGGGCCAAAGCCATGCACTCCGTTGCCAACTAACTAATACAGTACACAACGCTAAATGAACCCAGCAAACACACTAACAAAATGCCTACAAAATACTACAATGTACTGGATGGTACGTACTACGTATCGCGGCAGTAACTCACAAAGGAATTTTGTTTGGTGGAAGGACCCCATTTTGAAATTCAAAATGGAGTTTAAGAACAAGCACAAAGGGGTGTAGGAATAGGTTGTGGGCGCTTTACTCCCTTGGAGCCCTGTAAAAAAACTAAGCTTACTTCTGAATTTGGGGTGGGATGGTACCGTCACCGATGCTCATACAGTAACATCCACAGACAACTACGTCGGTTCAATTCTCCGTTAAACTAGCTTTCAGCCCGTCTAAATCTCTGTGAAATTATACATTCTAAAATGAGTTAGCACCTTTTTTGTAGGTCTTGACTAAGCCAACCATCGCATCCCCCTCCCACTCCACAGTCTAATATCCTAAAATTACTTAGTTCCTCTTTTTGTTTTCTGGCCTTCATCAATTATGATACAAACCTTTGAGAAATTCTACGAAGTTGTGTTCCTCAATTTCGTGTCTATCTTCTCTTCCTGCTGTGACATATATTTCAACCATTTGTTTTCTCCATTTATTACGACCATTTCATGATAACGACATTTGTGGACTGTTTGTTGTTTTGAATAAGTACCTCACACCACCTTAAACTCTAAAGACATTCTAAAATGCCAGCCCTCTTCTCAATACGTCTCTAACGTGTAGTATGCGTAGATTTCTTTCCCTTCTTTAATCTTCCAACTACGGGCGTTGGATCACAGTGAGCTTCGAGGATCACAATGAATTGGTCGAGCAAGAAATGCTATAATACATTAATTTATATTCTGTATTCACAGGACAAAAACCTATGTGATTTCTACCCTGTGCTTCACTTCTGATATTTTTTCCAGTGCTCCATTTATATGACTTACGTACAGTGGTCTACCTCGAAATTCGCCCCCCCCCCCCGAAAACATTTGAGGAATTTCAACTTCGAACTCGAGCATTTCGCGCAGCGAAGCACACTTGTCCCGAAGTTTCATCCCAATAAGCACGAATTTCATTCCAATAAGGGAAAATGTCATCCCAATAAGCATGAATTTCATCCCAATAAGGTAAATATTTCATCCCAATAAGCACTCATTTGCGAACGTTACCGTGTTCCCAACAAACACACAGGTAAACAGACACGTAAATCCAAATTGGGTTGAAGAGGTGGTATTGGCCCGTTTATGCATTGGTCACACCAGACTTACTCACTGTTTCTTTTTGAGAGGGGGTTCCCTCCTGAATGTCATTGGTGTCGACGGCCACTTAAACGGTCACACACTTGCGTGCTGTCACCATCTTGATGGTTCTCGTCGCCGTTTCCATCTTCTGCGAGACATTGCGCGTCAATTAGGCGATAGGTCTGTCCTCTTGTCCGGAGTTTTTACATTTTAGTAGTTAGTACAGATCTATGATAAGATCTAGACTCGGGGGTTTATTTAATGTAATCTCTGTAATATGTGCTGCAGTGGCAACCCAGACTACTGGACTGTGACTGAGGTTGGCGCTAATAAACTAGCTGTCGATGCGCCATTAAACATCAATTCCCTCCCCCCTCCCATGTCGTTCCATTCTCAGAACACATACGCAAAGACATCGTCCCCTTCCCCTATATCCGAACTTCTCGTGTGGTATCGTGGGAAAGGTTATGCATCGAGGCACGCAGTTGCCTGAACTCTTCTTATTTAGTATACGTGCAGTCTTCTGTATAACTTATTAGAACGAGACAAATAATTCCTGTTGAAGCAACGGTTTTTTTTCTGTGCTACTTAGTTGTTGACTGTTTCGCTGTTGTGATCAACATTTTAATCGAATCAAATGTATTTATTAATTCTCATCAGGAGGTTAAGCGCCGGTGCACACGTGCGTTTTTTGGACGCGCGGCGACGCTGCGGTGACGCAGCCAATCAATACATACGTGCGTTTAATTAACGCGCGTTGACGCTGCGGTGCCGCTTCGGTGACGTATGTGTGCGTTCGGTTCCCTAACCTCGTGTACAAAAAATTATAGTTTGAAACCAATGAGACTATATTGCTTTTTTCGCCTACCTCGTAAAAAAAATATATTTTTAAACCAATGCGACGAACTTTGGTACATTCATGTACTAATTTAAGACGTACCAGGGAAAAATGTTATACTTCCTTTGCAGATTAGCTAAAAAATTCGGATAAGTTCTTTAATTACTTCCCAATGAGTGTTCAATCATTTCTGCAGCAACATTTCATATTTCAGGATAGTTCTTTACTCCCCCAATAAACAATTCCATGACTATTTCTTCTAAATTGGACGCCATTTTCGGTAACGCTTTTGCGGTAAACGGCGGACGTGTCCACCGCTCAAGTCACCCAAGGTACTCAGAGACGCAATTGAGTTTTTTTAACGCTCCAGTACCGCTGCGTTGACGGGGAGAATTGCGGTGCAAAACGACAGCACGAGCGGCGGGCGGTAACGCAACGTCGACGCTGGTACGTGTGCATTATCCCAACAGATGTCACGTAAACCAAACCGCAAATGCGGTACCGCAGTGTCGACCGCAAATGCGGTACCGCACGTGTGCACCGGTGCTAAAGTGCATACACGTCGTGAGTAAAGGATCATGCTCGACTCATTACTTTGTGTTCCCTTCCTTGTGACAAGGTTGCATGAGAGAGAAGGTGTGGGTTTCGTTTACCTTCCTCAGGCCAGTTGATTCAACATTGCCAGCATCTTATTACGCTAAAGCAATGCTAAACGGCGTAAATTTTCTAGCACGTGCATGTACTAGAGTCGAGCCAGGAAGCTAGACATGCGATGTATACCCCAGTCGGCCTTGGCTTGAAGAAGTCATCTTCTTCCTCGCTTTACAGCCCTTTCAACGCTGTGTTACTCTAGAATTATTTTGTGAGTGACGAGATGAATTGGGTCCAAGATGGTCCTCTGACTGGCACGAATTCCACAAGACATATAAAAACAAGCAAATCTTAATTTTCAGTCCTCGTTTACGGACCTTGTTCACCATAACAGAACACAAAATGTAGAGAAGCAACTCACTGCTGCAGCCTACTACACGGCCACGTTGGAAAGAAGAGGTACTGCTTCATTATGTGTTTTTCTATTGTGAAGAAGTGCAGAGGACATCTTGGAACCAATTCTTCTCTTCACTCACAAATAATTCTTGAACAAAACAGCGTTGAAACGACCGTGTAAGATGACTGTGGGATTCGTACTCGTCAGAGGGCATTTTAGAACCGTTTCTGTTTTTTCGTAGTTGCCGCGTGCCTGGGCTAATCGTAGCACGAGTGGGTTTTTCGCACCTACCTGTTGCATTAAAGCCAATACAATACAATGTAATTATAACGTTGGTTATCCCAGAAAAAAGTTACGAACAATCGTTCCACAATTCGCCTTATGGGGTCGCGACCCAGAACGAGAGATAACCCAGAACATGCGGTAATGTTATCATGCAAAAAACAGAAAGCTAAAACGCACTTTAGTAATTAAAAATACACAAAGAGTAGAAATCAAGTGCAGGTGAAAGACGAAAGCACGACTTTTTGGTTCCTAGCTCGGGCAGGTGCAGGGATTGGAAACAGTTCTGACCTAGGAACTGAAACGTCGTGATTTCGTCTTACACCTGCACTTGATGGCTACACTATGTATTGTGTTTGTAATATTATTATGGACACTCCGTCGAGTCCTACGAGCCATTCTTTATATCGCTCCTGTTCTTTTAAATAAAAGGTTCTCTTGGAACTGAAGGAATTTCCGGTGCATCACTGCATTCGTACTGCATCATAAAAGAAAATTTGAATTCTTTCTTAATCGGGGCAAGATTAGTGCCGATCTGCGCCTCGATTGCACAGCTTCCATGAACAGTGGCGTCAAGCCTCTGTCGTTTAGGTACGGACTTGACGCTCAGTGAATTCATGAGTGTATGGTCACCATCTTACCGCCATTTTTCTCGTTCCTCCACATCAAGTACGGCCCCAAAGGTCTATTTACTTACCGTTAGTCTTTCCCTTGCTACAAATCCGTTTTAAAATGAGGCGTCTAGGAGATTTTCTGTTGAATATTGGGGAACTTTATTTACGTTCTTCCAGAACATATATGATCCTTTGCGCGCCTACAATGACCTTGAAGTTTTATCTGTGTGTACGCAGTACTAATTTTAATCGTTTGCTAGTAATTACTATGACATCAAAATCTAAAAGACTAATGCAGTGAAAATTAAAATTAATTATTCCAATAGATCGCCGAAGCAAAATTATAAGACACTAGTCTAGAAAATTATCAATTTTGATTTTAAAATACAAGAATCATTCCCGTTTTTGACGTCACAATTAATGCGTTCGCGCTGGCTTGTCTGTTAGGCGTAATGCCAACTGAGACAGTAGCTGCGTTGTTCGCTGCGAGGAACGAAGCTACGGTATCAGTTGACCTTGGCTATGGTAAATGCGCGGATGCGATCGCCGCGTGGCTGTTATAAGGCAGACGGAAGGTTATAAGGCTGGCCGGAGGTTGCTTTAAGTCGAACACCGTCCGATAAATTCGTCTATTTCTTTTAGTCGAATGACTAAAAAATAGACTTTCTTTTAGTTTAGTGGAAACGCCCTGTGTGACAATCTCCACCATTTGCCATTCACGCAAATAGGCCTAGCGAAGAAAAAAATGCAGACTCGCTATCTTTACCAAGTGACTTCCGCAGAAAAATCCTCCTGAAAGAGCCGATGCTTCCCATGCTTCTGTGGTGACGTCACGCAGAGGGATCGGAAAATTAATCGCGCGTTTAAGAACAACTTTGATGACCTGGGGGGACCGTGCGAAACTGTTTAATTTAACTTAATTTAATCGTTCCTAAGTATTCGTATAGATTCTTTAATTGCCGGACAACTCGATATTTTCTACAAAATCTGGAGAAATCATCGGAACGAATAAAACAACGAAAAGACGTTATTTGAACTAATCAGTGCCTCAGATAGGCCTAGCCCAATTCGCCAAACTTCTTCCATCTGGAGACAGTTTGGTACCTTTAAGACATAGGTAACCGTGTGCAATACAGAGCGTTCCAAAAGCGTGTGTTGAGATTAAGTGACGTCACTGCGAAACTGATGCAATCCATCATGACTTATAGTCGATAAAATATTACCTCGCATGCTCAAAAACCTTTTGGGTAGAACGAGCATATGACCTGTGAAAATGACGTAGCTCGCGCTCTTTGGAAAGTTCTGTTGAGTTTTCCGAGTCATTATTGTTTATATATGGAAGGTATACAATTGCCTGACGAAGCAACAAATAGCATACGTGACGAGCCAAACTGTCTCCAGCAGGACAAGTTTTGATCGGTGATTATGGAAAACACTGTAAATGAACACTTGTTTATTATTTCATTTACACTACTTTATTACAATTATAGGCCTTTTTTTGTAATCAGCACTTGTTTATTACAATAGCAGGCATTTTTAACCCTCCTAAATGCAAAAAAGAACAATTAAAATCCATCGCATAGTCCTACAGCACTTTATACAATAAAAGAATTTTTTTTTCACATTTTACAGTTTTATGGCCATTTGTTGCCTCTAAATGTCGCTGTCAGCAAAACGTATTAACCGGAGTCGTATGCCTATAAGGCAGTGACACAATGTTATATTATTGTATATAACTCAAAGTAACTGGGATAGCTGCAAGGGACACTTGAGGGGGAAGAGAAGGGCGTCTTACTGAAGACAATGCTGTTAAGAGTGGATTTCTTAGGCCTATAATGCGCGATTTTTGTCGATCTGTTGGCAGTTGCTGACATTTGTAAGCAAGTGGAATCTTTATTTTCCATTTACAACCTAGCAGCATAAGGGTTGGCGAAAACAACGTTTTTTAAGCCTAGGAAAGCCGCTCTCAAAGCACTGCCTTGACTAGAAGGGCCGTTGTTTAACCCACCATTTCAATCTAGTGCCCCTTGCAGCTATCTCTCTTGTAGCCAATATGACGTCACATGACGCTGCTCTATACTCTTATTTTCTTTAAAAATAAGAAACATTTCATGAAAAAGAAAATGGTAAAACAGCATCTGAAAAATGCACGAGTAATTTAAACTGATATTAGGTTTACACCAATCACACTCACTCTTTGACACTTACCTGACACTATAGTGTCTGCGGCCTATCTTGAGTTCGCTGCAGAAGGAACACAGATAATCGATTGTACGTTTTTAGTAGCAGAGTGCCTTGCTGATACCCTAGATGGTTACAAAAACGATGGCGGCCGTCGATTAAAGCCGCCTCCTCCAGGAAGACGTAGCCGCTCATAAAATACTTGCAGGACTCAAGATACGCCGCGTACACAATATTGCGTGTGTAGTGTGTTGTACTTTGACACTTTGGTACAACGGCACCTAGTGCCAAGAAATGATACTAAAATTAGCAAATTTTTAATTCTTTCATTTTATTGTGCATATAAAATACGTATAATTTATGCACCGGATATTAATTGTTCCTTTTCTATTCACGAGAGTTCAAAAACGGGCTGTTAATGTAATAAACAAGGGTAAAATCACATTATTTGCCTTCGATTCTTTTTCTACGTTAAGATAACGATGCTAATCCGTCTTTTCGTTTTACGTTTGTGTTGTTTCAGGAAACGAACGCGTCTTCCGCAACAGCGATTCTCTTCGCCAGACAGAGATCATCCGGCAGAAACTGTTCCGCAAAGCCAAAATGAAGTCTCTGCAGATCACCATCGTCATCGTGTTGGCATTCGTCATTTGTTGGACGCCCTACTACGTCATGATGATCACCAGTATCTTCCTGTCCGAAGACGAACAACTTAGTGAGGAATTACAGGCAGGAATCTTCTTCTTCGGCATGTCCAACTCAATGGTGAACCCCCTCATCTACGGCGCTTTCCATCTGCGCAAGCGTGATCGGTTACGTCACTCGACTACGTCACGCTCCACCATTATGACCAGTTTTAAGAAGAATCATTCAGTCATAGGGCCAGTGCGTCACGACGATTTTTGCCCCAACGTCACCGTCGTGGAAGATGTAGAAACGACGGTTCTTAGGGAGAGTAACAGATCGCCCCTTGTAGCCCAAAATTACTATGTGGCCAGCTACAACAACTGTCACAACAACAAAGACGATTATGATGTGACCGCAATGTGACAATGCCACAAAACGTGCTAGGTGAATTGACTTCTTCCCCGTGCCACTTGCTAAACAGACAGAATATTTTCATCAAACGTTTATTCAGCAAGGGTATCTTGATTCCTACGTATTTATTTTCAGTGAAAAATAAAAATTTCGTTGGTGTTTTAACAACTTTACTTACCAGCCCTCTAAACGAAAAAAAAATACTTGCTTGTTTCCGTTTCATTTACTAGAAATATTTCACAAATTATGAGGGTTGTGCTTAAGGTGATTCGTAAATTATTTTCTTTCCGTGTTTTTCATTTTCAGCAATCACCTCTGATTTGATTTAACTGTTCCTAAACTTTTTAAATGTTAACTGGTCCTATTGTTTAAATTATTATTTTAAAATGGGAGAATTTCAGGGTTGGTTTTTCTTCCGTTTCCTTCCAGTGAATAGAAAAAAAAACGGAAGAAACTGGAAGTTATGGAAGAAAATCTAAAAATATGACCAAAAGGTTGTGTGGCTATATTAAAATGGTTGTTTTAAAATTTTAAATGTTTTATTTACAGAACCCGATAACAGATCACGTAGACAGTCAAACCAAACTCTTGCTAACTTAGTAACTTCAAGGAAAAGTAGTGTAGTTTATTAAAGACTATTTGTACATTACGGAAGAAATGGAGGAAAGGTATTGGGTTTAAAATATCCGACATATATGTCTTAAGATACAGTGGCATACAGGACGTACGGGAAAACGGGATATTTCCCGTAGGGTCTAAACATCGGGCCCTGTTAGTCATTATCGAATACAACTTCTTCATTTTACGCCTTTTTTTCTTCGGAATTTTTCTTTTGGAATTAGAACACGTGCAGGAAAGCTTCAACTCAGCATTAAATCGCTGCAGCTCTTTTTGAATTATTTGTATTTCGAAACTTACAAGAAAAATTCTGAAACTGCAAGACTAAAAAAACATTTCAGAAAAATTGGATTTTCATTTTGTAAATAAATTTGTGTGGTGCTTTTCCTCTAGACCGCCACACATTGATGAACATTGATAGCAGCCAGCGTTTGTGGATAGTCGAGTCCGATCACCTTTGCAGCAGCCTCCTTTTAGGTATATGCAACGTGGCGTGAATGGTGCTTTCAAGATTGTTTAGGCACGCTATTGGCCAGTCTCTTCACTTGATTCACCGCTTTGTAGCAAAAAACGAAGCTGTGAAACAACCACGGGCAAACCACGTGTCCAATCATTTACTCAGAAACATGCCTGAATCCACCGCCTAATTACCGAAAGCTGGCTGGACTTTAATCGAGAGTCTGGTTCATTTCGTTGTACGCCATAGGTTCGGTTTCGTTTCAATGTTTTATTTCGGCATTATCATAAAAAATAAAGCAGAAGCATTAACCCATACTCGCTGCACAGCTCTGTTCTAGAGGCAGTTCATTAGCTAGCTGTAAGGGGAATCGGGGGGCACTGGAGAAAAACAAACAATAGCGGCTTTAGTCAAGCCAGGGAGGTGAGAGCGATTGCTTAGGCCTAGAAAGAGGAATGATTTTTTTTGGATATTTTGGCAACTGCTGCAGTTTTCATCAACTGATTAGACGGTTTTGCAGTTGTTGCACGGCCGGTACCAGGGTGGCTGTACTAGTATGTACATATCATACGAAACGACAAAGGATGAGCTGAATAATCAAAGTACCGTAACATTGTTTTGTCGAATCCCATACATGGCGAAACGGAAAATCGGAAATCGAAAAAGAAACGATTCCACTTTTTGAAAATTTCAGTAGCTACCAACAAATCCCCCAAATCGTATAAATTTAAACTCATAAACAAATTGTTTGTTGATAAACATTGCGAATAATTTCATAATAGCCACTCGTTTAGCTACCTGCTGTATTCATGAGAGTTCAGTGGTAGTTAATGGTATAGATGTTATAGCTTAGCTGGTGAAATTATGACGCTGGTTATTTGGTTCGATTGGGATTTAATACGGTGGAAGTTGCAATATAAATCTAGTCCGACTTACAGGAAAAATAACCCTTGCGGTTTTACAGATGTTTGCGGGACTTAAAACATTAGGAGAAAAAGCAGAAAATATTGGTGATAAATAATAGGAGAAAGACTTACATACGGTTGCAGATAATTTTGGTGAAAAAGACCTAAATAGTGGCTAGGTAAAAGGCTAATAAAATTGTGACAAATTCACTCCTAGGTGTTATAGTGAGGAGGAACTGGAATGGAATGAATTAATAATTCAAGTTACAACAAGTGGCAACCGTGCATGGCAAACAAAGCATGACACCATGACTACAATGCACGTCAATGCATATATGCGCACATAGGCCTATAATAATAGAGTCTGGATCAGACTCGAACTTCTTGGAAGCTCCTCTGTAAGGACATCCGCCACAGGCACAGGAACAGTCCACCACTTCATACTGGCGGCGAACTGGGGACGATGACCTTAGTTTTTAATCAACGTGGCTTCCGCCGGGCCTACCAACAAACGTCCAATGCAACAGCATAGGATGGTGGCAGCTCAAACGCTAGTAACAGTTGCCAATACACTGCAAGGAACATTAGAGGTTAAAAGTAAATGGTGTCTTTTGGCACGCCAATGCTGCGAAATGGATTTTTCAGACAAAAAAATCCGTTCTTACAACATTGACTTGACGCAAGACGCCATTTACTTTTACATCTAATTATTCTCCTTGCAGGTAGCTAAACGACTGGCTATTATGAAATGAATCACAATGTTCATCAACAAACAATTTTTGTATGTGTTAAATTTAATACAAATTTACGTAATTTAATACACAAATTGATTTTTTAAAGTTTTTTCCCCGTTTGTCGACATGTCGTTACAATATCTAACAACGCTTCTGCATAGACTACAACAGCTTTATAAATCAAAAATCAAAACGTAAGCCTCGTAGCATATTATGTAAAATTACACACTTATGGTTCGTCTTGGGAAATTCTTATGAAGCATGAAATGGAGAATAACATTGCGATATCCAATAGCACTACGATTTCGATGTTTCTGTCAACAGATTACCCGGCAAATTGTACGGCGAAGAAAAGTGAAGACAAAAAGATCCAATCATCTTTGAGGGAAATATTTACTTCCGGTGTAGGCGATGTATGCATTATGATGTCACATACGCTATCCAGATATGGCTACAGTTAAAACTGTTCCTTCAGTAAGAACAGTATCTGTGATGTCGTATGGTTTATTTTTATTATTATATGGTAAAGGATTGAACAAGGATGGAAATGGCAATTTTTAAGACCCTTTCCACAAGATGTGCTGTTTACAGGTATGATAAGTATTAACAAAGTGCACCATACCACAACTTAATGGCGGAGTTCCGGTAACGGCAGCACTTCATTACCTTGGAGACCTGAAACCATTAGTCATCGGCCTCAGGTCAGTTTCTGTTTTGTGTTTAGTTTTACAAGACGTAAAGGTACATAATTATTCAATTTTGTTAAGCCTAATGTGCATCGTAGTAGTTTTCTCGTTTTCTATTCAGGACACACTATACGTGTCCATAAATGTTTCAAATTAAAATATACAACACCATTCACTGGCCGACCCATTCACTCGATAAATTTGCATCTAGTTATTCTTTCACGAACCATCAATATCAGTTTTGTTGCCCTACACTTAAAAAGTAAATGAAAAACTACTAGCAGACAACAGTAAGAGAGAGTGGAACCAGGGCTAAGGGCATTAGTGAGAGATTTGAGATACTCAGCTATGGCTAATCACTTTTACCATATACCCTGTATGAACGACAAGTAACCACACAACTCCCAATGCCCATTTTACAACAGTAAACGTGGATACAACGGACACGCATATAAAACGGGATGCTACCCTAGTGTATGTAACTGAGATCGTAAGATCTGTTTGTTTGTTAGTGTGTGTGTCCGCAATGGGA
>JAHWFP010025020.1:0-12036 GCA_023313725.1 Lithobius niger
TGTTAATTTCACAAGTTTTGCCCCAATTTAACGCCGTCGCTTTGTTATAATACAAACCAAAACACTTAGGTTTGAAATTATAAATTGTGAATTATATATACCACGGGGGTTTCAAGATGTCTGACGTGTATTTTTCTGATTGTATTATAGTATTTTTTTGTTTTTTATGTGTAATGTTAACTTTTAATGGGTCCATAACCAGATGGTTCCTAGCTCCTTAATAATTCTACTTCTGGTTCTATTGTTGTTCTAGTTTTTCATGCTTTGCTGTTGTTTATCTTTGGATCATGGTCTTTGCTTCAATTTAGACTTTTTTACGCAATGAAGGACTTAACCTCCTGTTTTATAAAACTGTCTGTAGTTGAAATAAAGTCTACAGGGTTGAATCCACCAGATTGTGTTTAACCAGATTAATTTTTTGATTGTTTTGTGTTTGATTTCATTGAATTATCTTGGACTGAAAAGTGACAAAGCTATAGACTAAAGATCAACGTGGACTGGGCCCGAACGATTTATTTTTGGACGATCTATTTTTGAACGATCTTTTCGTTGATTATATGTATCTCGGCTTAAAAAAAGAGGGAAATGTAAGTCTGCGAATTGTAACCGACGCTCAGGCTACGTTTACCTTCATCAGGTTTCAAGAAAATAAAATCTTCTATTTGGTGCAGAAAGTTAAAATTGTGCAGTACTGGCGTAGTTAAACAGCGTCAGGTGCCTTTGGCTGTTTCAGTGTAAATTCAGAGTTACCAAGCAATCTTAATACTACTTCAAGGGCAAAGTTAGCATTTTTGCTACGATACAAAGTAACATTGAACATGATGTACCCGAGTATACGAAGCAAAGCACAAATGAAAAAGTGTTGTTTAAATTGCGTTCACTTTCGGACGTTACCAGAGAATAAAAACAACAACTCTGGAATTGGAGTTCAGACGTTCTGTTCAAGTGAACGCTAATCCGTTTTTTTTTTTGTATATTACCTTCACAACAGTGAATTCCAGGGGGACATGAGCTCTAATGGTTATTTACAGAACGCCGAACCATTTTTTTGTTCGATTGAGCTATATACATGTATATTATTTGTGCCGGGGCATGAAAGTTATCATGATAAATATCGGGGATAGACGATCATTATGACAACCAATCTAAATGCAGAAATTAACGCAGATCGCGACACGAGGCGACATCAAACGTCAAACACGTCCGCAGATGTTCCTTCCTCCCCTCCCCTCCCCCCTGGAATCCCCCTCAACTGAGATTTAAGGTACTATATAACAACAGTTGCATATCATCATCACTGCAAACTTTATTCCTTTTAGGGTGAGGGAGAATTTTCTTTTAGGGGAAGGAAAGGGGAATCTCCATAGCCATTGGATAGGGGGATATGGGCACTCCTGTTTTATTTTACCATTTTTGCAGCAATTTGTGTTCATTTGGTAGTTTGGCATAAATGGCAATCAAAATCCCGGAATGGCTTCTCCAATTCTGTAGGTTTATGAACTTCATTCCACTCACGATACAGAAAGAGTGTGTGGAAAATTTAAAATGAAACAGATGGTCCTGAATTATCGTCGCTAGGCAGACAGACACACCAGCATACGATGAGAAGCTCGCCCTGATCGGCTTCGCACCGCGCGTCATTGAAACTTAATCGAATTTTTAGTGGATTTCATTCATTTCTTCTCGTGCTTTCAATCTTTGGTATCCAGCAATGAAACTCTCTGTCTCGAATGCCCTTCATCGAATAAGCAAGAGCCAGAATTGTAACATTGCCAAATTAAACCGTAAAGCATTGCTAGGTTTCTGTTTAATGCTAGAAGTAGTGCGAAAGCACTATTAAAAAACTCTTAACTGATCCAATGTGAATTTGGCACTTGATCAAAGCAGGAGCTTCTATTGCCCCTTTAATTTGCTGCCGACAATATATATGAAAGTAAAATTTTGGCTGTTACTACCTAAACTCGAGCCACCACCAGAGCATTCCCAGATTCCTATACACAAACCCATTTACTGAGTGAACTATCATCACATGGCCGACTGTCTAACAAAAATTCCTCATAAGGTGGATGTACATCAAGCAAAAACAAAAAAATCACCGAGCTGGGATTTGTCAGTCCGTTATAAGCTGGAACACATTCCCAATACGGTCCAACACTCCTCGTTGTTACGGGAACTCTTTGTGTGCAACGGTTATGTTGAAGGTCGTATTGAAGACGAAATATGGCAAGAAGTGGGGGAAAGGGAGGGCTGAGACAATGAAGTAAATTTCCGACTGGATCTTGTTTTCCCAGAATTGTTGGAGACTTTTTTTCTATGTCATTTCTCCCTTTTCTAGCGCCGTATTAAGCCTTGTAGCGGCCTGGTGCTTAAGATTAGTTGTGGCCTCTTCCCCTCCACCGGAAAAAGAAACCAACTATTTTTTTTAGAAATTGAAATTTGTGTCATACAACTTTTCAGTAAAAGTAAAAAATATTTATTTCAAGTAGTATGTTATTTTATTTTTCCCATGGCTGTAAGGCACCCATGAGGCCCTCTTTCGGCCTGTGGTCCGGTGCTTCAGCACCCAAAGAACCCCCCCCCCCCTTAATCCGGCCCTGCTTTTTTTACCCTTGTTTTTGGTAGTTTCTTTCCCGCGTTCTGTTTTTTTCCCGAATGAGGCCCATTTTACCGTCTCAGACGTTTGGTTGGGGAGGGGAGGGTGGGGGTGGGGAGGAAAAGCACTGGGGTTTCGCCAAATCCCGTTTCGCCAAAAAGAAAGCAGATTAACAGCTTTTGCCTCAGGGGCTAGTCCCGTTTCGCCAAACCCCATTTCGCCAAATACCGTTCACGAAATTTTAGGCAGACGAAACATTTATGACATTTAAACACGAACTTTTATAACATGATAATGGTCAGACATTTATAGACAAACACCCGTTTTTCAGAATCCCATTTTGCAAAATATTTTTTCAAATTATATACGTGCCTCACTCGCGCTGCCGCGCTTGCTGCGGCTAAACACATATCATCAGAAACCACAACTAATTAAAAATTACTAACAATTAGGCATGCCTCTTTAACTTCTGCATGTTAAATTTTTGAAGAATATTTTGATTCTGAGAAACGGGATTCTGCAAAATGGGAATTTCCGTTTGGAAAAGGTTAACCATCAAGTGTATAACTAACAATTCTTAAAGGGCAAATACATCCATTTTGACATGCATGCTTTATTTTTGAATCATTTACACAATTAACTGAGTAAAAAACGGCTTCGCCGTTTAGAAAAAAAATATTAGAGCTCGTATCCCCATACTCACAGCCGTGAAGGTGCACGAATAAAAACGGATTAGAGTTCACTCGAACGCAACGAACTATAATTTGAACTCCAATACCAGGGAACAAGGACTGTTTTTGATCAATGGTTATGTCAGAAAGAAAGCCCAGTTTATGTTTGAAAAGTTTAATGTTTCGGTGTTTGGGCGTGCACGCATAATTTGTGTATAAAACAGACTTTTTTTTAAAATATTTTTCTGTGTTTGTTGTTTCATATTAAATCTGTTTCGTGTGAGTGGGTATATGTGTATTTTAAGTGCATTTATAATTTGTGAAACAAGCAGACTCCTAGTTAGGGTATTTTTTTTTTGCCTATGTTTGTGTTTGAAGGTCGTTTGAAGTGGTATTTCTAGTTCGTTTGAGTAATTACGTGTTCACTTTGTGTATGCATTTTTATCTTTCAATTTTGTAGCGTTTTGCTGTTTATGGCTTTATTTTGTATGTGGTTGTGAGTTTACGGTTTGCGAATTGGGAGTTCAAATTATAGTTCGTTGCGTTCGAGTGAACTCTAATCCGTTTTTATTCGTGCACCTTCACGGCTGTGAGTATGGGGATACGAGCTCTAATGTTTTCTTTCTAAACGGCGAAGCCGTTTTTTGTTCAGTTAATTTGTTGGCTTTTTTAGCTTCCTTTTTATATTAATTTCTACGGTCTAGTCTAGCATGTGTCCACTGTCCACCGATTTTTGTTCTTTCGAAAAAACAGAACATTAGAAATGCATACTTATGTTCAGGTTACGCCCAAGGTTTGTCCCATGATTATTATTTGATGGCAACACATTAGCGTGTGTCTAGATTTAGCATGCGTCATGTCGATGAGTTGTTGATTCTGGATTGTTGCAGTGTCATGGCAAATAATCACGGAAACAATTCAACTGGCTTCCTGAAGCCCGCATTGAAAAAGTAAATGAGTCACTCAGTCATGTCGGCCGCCCAATAGGCCTCAAAATTTAAGACTTCGCACGCTACGGTTTAAAACTTGAAGATTTAAGGCAAAATCAAGACCATTTAATTTTGGTTCTCCACAACGAGCTAGCTAACTCAAACAACGACAATGTTAGTTTCCCGGCAGCCAACCATCGTTGCATCTTGTTCGAGTGAGCTACAATCCGATATTGTGCGCCTCGCCTATTGTTACCCTATTGTTACATGTTGCAGCATTGTAATATTTTGACATTGTTAGCCGCTCCGCCGCCTCCGCCTCCTCCTCCTGTCCAAGTTTCTGAAATTCTCGTGCGCAAACGAACTCTAGCACGGCTTGCCGGTCGTGCTAATAACTAAACACAAGAATTGCGGTAAGAATACGTTACGTACGTCCGATACAACAATTTAATTATTGTACCACTAAAACGCGACACGGAGACCGCCATTGTTTTGCTGGAACGCGCAGAAGTTAATGCCGACTGATGTCACTGTTTGATTTCGACTCGCACAACTGTCGGCCAGCTAAGGCCGACGGAAGCTTTAGCTCTTACAGCCAATAGAGCTATCTCAATAGTATTCTTACCGCAATTCTTGTGTGTACTTATTGTGTAAGTGAGCCAAAAGTAAAGCATGCATGTCAAAATGGATGTAATTGCCCTTTAAAAGAGAACCTTGACATTGACGTAGTGACGCCCAACCATTCTAAACAATTATATTTAAAGCGCACGTTTTTCCGTCTGTATTGCCAGTTTTCAAAACTAATAAATCAACTAGGCTTATTCTACCACTGCTTGTCTCTGTTAAAAAATTTGCCTTTTAAAGACCCATTACAGAGAAATAAAGTATTAAATTCAAATTCGTTTTGGCGAAACGGGATTTGGCGAAACGGGAGTTCAACCTGGGGAGGGCCCCATTCCATATTTTCGACTCTGGTTTTGTCACAAATCTTTACTGTGCGTTAGGGAAACTCGTTACTACTAATATAATACCCAAACTGCAATGTCACTGTCAGATGGCGTTGACGCCACCAAAACGTGACGCAATTCCTCCAATCGAGCAGTCTAGACTCCTTTTAAGATGGCGGCGTGTAAGAGGCGTAGACGTATACGAAGATTACTATGGTATTTAGACAAATAAAAAAAAAATTAAAAAATGAAACCGTGTGGAATGGCTTGAAGTGAGCCGCTATCTATCTCATTTTAGGGTTGGTATTTGTAGCGTCCCAAACCGTCGGTTCGCATTCTTCCTGTCAAAGCAAAGGGGACAAATTCCCGTTTGATCGAGGCAGTAGATAAGCCTCCAACGACAGACGAACAACATATGGAAAAGCTGTGGCGATGACGTAAGCCCGCGACCAAATAACAAGGAAACATGCCAGAAACTAAAGGCGTGAATCCGACGCGACCCGAAGTGAATTGGGCCAGAAACTATAGGGCTGAAGATGCGACCCGAAGCGGTATGATGCGCCAAAGATTTCTGAAAAGATTCCCCCAAACAACAGTATGTGCGCTTTTCTTACGCAATATTTAATCAATTTACCATCTACTATAAACCAATTTTGTCCTCGCGTGGTTTCAAATTTCCCCTTGTTTCTTCAGCACTTATTTAACCGACAAAATGGACTGAAAATACTACGATAAAAGACAATATAGTTTGTGACAAACAAAAATAAAGCCGTGGAAGTTAAACCAGAGAAATAGCAGCCCTTACGCCGCAGAAAAAGTAAGCAGTCATACCACGAGATTAGCTGAACAGTGGCACTATCACTAATTGAAACTCGTACGAAAATGCCATGGCGCCATCTAGCGGCAGTTAAAGTCAATAAAAGCCCAAAAATGTGCACAAAGAAGCAAAACACAGTGTGTTTTGCTTCTTTGTGCACATTTTTTGGGCTTTTATTGACTTTAACTTGAATTGTGCTGCCTTTTTTCAATCTAGCGGCAGTGATATTGTGTAGCGGCGGCTGTTACGACGAGAGGTGCTTATAACAGCCATTGACATCTGGTAGAACTGTTGTGCGGTTATCTCAAGTAACTTTTGGGTTGCTATCATTGACTTTTATATTCAAACATAGCTCTGGACCGGAGAGGGAAAGAAAGTCAAAACCTGGACATTAAAAGTAAAATAAGTGTGTCACAAGGTGGGCGTAAGTTAATAGCTCCCCTGAGTCTAAAGTATTAAAATATCCTAAGTTTTAACTCTAGCTAATAATCTTGCAAGGAGTCACGTTGACGTTTCCAATCTTGGTTTTAATAAAACACGATTTTATAAAACGGTTACATAGCTTGGTTAGCAAAGTATTCTTTCAAATAAAAAGATACTTTCAGCAAGTGAAGTAATATAACACTATTCTTGAGTTTACATTATCAAAATTTCGATTAGAAATACGGATGTTCAAATGAACTCTGTTGTGCTCAGTTCGCACCGAATACACTACAGTCGAATTTATAATACTGGTATCGCACCTGGTAAAGTAATCACTTTCCAAAAAAGGTTTAAGTTTGATAATAATGCTCCAAACACGAATTAGTGAATTGAAGTTTTTAAATTACCTGTGAAGTTGAAATAAATCAAAAGCTGGTTTTTAGAAAGGGAACCGTAAACCCTTAAATCTATGGGGAGACTAAGCCTAAAATGTCGGAACTTATGTCTCCATAAAGATTTCAATAAGTCAATCAATTAAAATTAAGGTATAAATTTAGAATGGGAGGCCTAAATAAATAATAAATAAATAAATAAATAAAATAAAGTTAACTAAGACTACTACTACCAAGGGTATACTACCTTTTGCCGGGCAAGGCTACAAACTTACAAAAGACATCTCTACCTCCTGATCGGAGTAATGACCGTTGGCTTATTGTCGTGAGCGGGGTTGTAGATTGAGGGGACTGAGTTGGTTTTATAGCAGAGGGTCGGCTGAAGAGGACTAAAGCGCGGGCTCACGAGGGAGCTAGGCACGCCTGATTGGCTGAGAGCCAGATGAATAATAGAAAGTGGAAGGAGGTACTCTTGGAGCAGTTGAAGTATCCTTGACTAGTGATTTTCAGTAGGGTCGGCTTGGTACATACAAATGTATTTAATAGAAGGAATAGCCAACTGTTATAGGATAGCTCTCTTTGCATTAAACAGTAATTTAGTAGAAGGAGTGTTGAAGGGGGGAGCCATTTGTAACGAAGGAAAGTCACTATCAGGTTTTGAGATGATAAATAAAAATAAAAACTTTGGTATTTTTACCGATAAAACGCACGGACGAAAGACGGCGTTATTTTTTTTTTAAAAGGTTAAATAAAATAATTGCAATATAGTGCACACGATAAAATGAAGTTTGAATTAACCAGCTAAATGCTAGAACGCATTTAAATTTTATTTAAGGTATTAGTTGAAGCAAATAATTCTGTTTAGTTGGAGTGAAAATACGACAAACACCAATAACATGTGCTAATGAACATCACGGGATTCTGCAAAAGTCTGGAGATTAAATGTTTCCAGTTTAACATGCATGTGAAAGGGGCTGGGCATTAGACAACACCTCTTTCCGAGCACAACACTATGCTGGCCAGCTTTATGCTTAGCAGTATTTACATTTTTACAAACGAAACGAAGAGTTTCGTGTTCGTCTTCGGTAAACGGAGGCCACTTCCGGTTGGACGGTTTTTGGCATAATAGAGTGCGAATTTTAATGTTCTGTTTCCATGGAAAGTTTGGTTTTGATAAGGGCTTGAATGTTGCCCCAACGGATCATGAAAATGTTGAGAAATAACAATGTCGAGGCCCACAGGCTCGCAGTTCTCATCTACTTGGCGTAGCAATGTTAGTCCCCATCGCATTTCGTCATCCTACCTGAAATTTCATTTGCTTCAGCCTTGGTTTTTTTGCATTAAGTTGGCCTAAACCATATTTTTATGCCGCTCTTAAACGAAATTAAACGTAAAAGCTCCGAATCCCGACGAAAAGCGTCTTGTGTGTTCATAAACGTTCGCCGATTCACGAAAGGTGATGTCACTGTCCTTAAATGGGCATAACGAGAATGAAAGTAAATCGCTTCCTCTAAGTTAGCTATACTGTATAGATCTGTGGTTTGTTTATCGGTGACCATTCAGCCACGAATAAAGCTTTGATTTGTATAATTACCGATTAGAACGGTGTAGTCTATTCAGTGCAAGTTGAGCATGGTGCACGTTTTGCGGACAGTAAACAAAAATTTCCATTTAGTAATACCATTGATAATTGACAACATATGGCATTATCAGATAATCTTTTCGCCTTGCTCCCTTCATCTTCTTTTTAATGCAACGTGGTATTCCCGTTGCAACGTGGTATTCCCACTCAAGCCTAGCCTAACTAGAGATAATTTTTCTCAGACGCAAGTTTTATTCCTAAATTGATAAAAAAAAAACTTCGCACAAGTGATTTAGTGCTTAGTGATTTTTCTTCTCGGTTTGCAAGTCGTGAGTAAGAAAAAATGATCGATATAAAGTGGGCCCTTGTTGCATTCCTGCTGGTGAAAATAAATAAAAAAAATAAACAAAAAGACCATTTTCGCGTTGACTGAACACTGTTAAAAAAAAAGTGTGACTTTACACAACTTTCTTGTGGCAGCCAGGCTGCCACATAATCATTGTGTAACTTTACACAAAATCTGGAAAAATTTAGAGTGTGCATTACACAGGATATTCGAGCAAGTAAACATAAGATGAAAGATGCACACGGGAAGAGAGCAACGTCTTCAATTTATTTTAGTAACAGATATTTTTGCTTCCCCTCCCCTAATAATTCGTCTCGGAAACGCCCATGTGTGTAATGACATCAGAAATATACGTGAAAGGCGTCCAAAATTAATTTAACTAAAAACCGTTTTGTTGTAGAATGAAATTACACAAATTAGCCGTGTAAAGTGAAAATATTATTCGCTTGAGTTGCTGCTATCGTTAAATTTAACACCAATATTTGTAATGTTACACATCTTTCTTGTGCTATGTCTCTGGAATCAGAACATTTTCCGCTATGAACGCTGCTGGCGCTTTATTTGCCAGTATTATGTGTAACGTTGCACGCATTTTACGTGTTATTCCTATGTAGTGACAATATTTCCCGCTAGGATCGCTGTTGTTCTGTCATTTCAAGTCATTTTGTGTAATGTCACACAGGGTTAAAGTATAACGTTTCTGGCTGCCCTCCATTAGCGAAGTCAGTCGTAAAATAGGAGTTTAGCTACACAAATCCATTGAGTATTCATATAATTTTTTTTACAGTGAACGTTGGGATAATGGCGGATGGATATATACCGCCATGCGTGCAATCGGTTGCATTCTGTGCGCATGTGCCCATTTATTTCAAAGATTATTGCTGCACGTAAAACGGAGCACTTGGCAGAGACACGCTGTTATAGAGCGTTGTGGAGGTCTCTGGTTTTGGACTTC
Source organism: Lithobius niger (assembly GCA_023313725.1). NCBI lineage: Eukaryota > Metazoa > Arthropoda > Chilopoda > Lithobiomorpha > Lithobiidae > Lithobius > Lithobius niger. The sequence goes on from JAHWFP010025020.1 coordinate 9,656, forward strand.
CTTGGATTAAGGAAGAGTTTACGTTCGGCCTCGTCTTCATCAGAGGAGGAACATGAATCTGTCGTCTGTGTTGTTTTACTGTCAACAGCCAACTTCTTTTAAATGTTCCCTCGACAATTTAGTGAGCTGCTAAATGCAGGCCAATTACGAAAAGACAAACATTTCTCTCCATTTAGACCTCACTTTGTAACTCGGAGCCAGAAAATGCTCAACGCTAAGTCCCAAACTATGAGTTGAAGTTTAAAAAAAAACTGTCCACATTCAGTTCATACCATAGGCGAGGAACACAAGACAAATTGTACGAAAAACGAAAAATTGTGGGAAAGTGAATCACCTCAGTAAGTGATTTGGGATCACCATGGACTGATATACTATATCGCACTAGTGTGTGGTATCACCAACTATAGGATGACAGTAGCTAGATACGTTCTCAGAAAGGCCCAGCTTGACGTGTGTATTGTATACTTATATTACGCTACGGTGTTTTCTTTTATCATTAAAAATGTGTTAAACGATCGTTTGACGTAGCAGTAAATCGTCCGAAGACTTCAGGGATAGTCACCGTTACCTCAAAATAATGTTAATTTAGTGCTGCAACACTGGGAAATCTAATGATGAGAAGATAACCACGTTCTTATGCATCCCACTAACACTAATCAATGCTGTGATTTCGGCGCTTTCAGAGCGCCTCGCGGCAGTTTTTGACGGTCTTGGACGACGCGACTCGCATGCTACAGGAAATCGAGCGTTGAGCCTTGTTACAGCTATGGTGCCGCATGCCGGGATTACTGGAGTGGTATTTTTTTACGTATATCTATTATGTTAAAACATATACAACTATTTTTAACGCGTGTTATCCGAGAAAATGGTTACAATCATTCGTTCCAAATTTGACCACATGGGGTCGCGACCATGAAAGAGAGAAATAACACGTGTGGTAATATCATAGACACTTCTTTTCACGTCACCCCTGGTGGTTTCAGCTAAACGCATGTAGTTTTAAACCAAACTAAGCTACAGTGTTAGGCCTCGAAATTGACAGCTAGAAATGATAGAATGGCTTAATTATTTCGTAGATGCGGGCTTTCAGAGTTGAGTTAAATTGTTTCAAAGTGGGCAGCGACAATCGCTGATGCGTGCTCGTTCATACCTTTGTGAATTAAAAAAAGGTTTTGACTTCGTTGCATAAACAAGCATTTATTTATTCCTGGCGGAGCAGAGCGAACGAAAATTAGAGAAAATCAGTTTGTTAGCCAATGTGCGCAAAAAAAGGTACACGGATTACAAACAAAAATATCAAGCGTACTGTAAAAAAAAAGTTATATGATTAAAGTTTTACTTTACTTGTTAAAATGTACAAGGATAGAAATTTAGGATTTGGAATTTAAATACTCAAATGTACAATTGAGAAAAAGTGCTGTTGTACGTTCAGAAAAATTTAATTCATAAATTCTTTTTTGGTTACGAAATAAATTATTCTAAGCATAACAGTATCTTGTCGTTTTCATTGTTGCAAAGTCTTCATATAGCCTTTGGTCTTTAGTCTTAAGTAGTTTTAAGTAGTTTTAGAGAGAGCTCATGGTGTTTTAGGCCGTTACGCTCTGTAAATAAAATAAATAAATAAAAATATAGCCTAAATAACTTAACCAGAGAGTAACCAGAGAGTTACAACAAAGGTAATACCGCGCACATGATAAGTTGGAAATGGACACTTAAAACAATGACTACTACCACGAGCGATAAGTTGAAATTGTACGGATGATAAGTTGAAAAAGTGTACTTATTGCAACAATACCACGAGCGATAAGTTAAAAGTGGACACTTTAGAAAGGACGATGCTGTAGCATCTGGATGGATGCTGGTGGCTATAGAAACATATCAAAAACCAAAACTGGTAAAAGGGGCCGCCAAGTTCCGAATGGTTCGGCCCTTCAAAGGAGTGATGTCAACACACCAAAACATTCGCCAACTTAATCGCACCGCTTAAAAATTCGAAGGTTAAACGAAAACTAGAACATTGCTACTTTCGGTAGCAATGTTCAAGTTTTCATTTAACGTCCAAAGTTTTATTAGATGCGATTAAGTTGGCGAATATTTTGGTGTGTTGAAGTCACTCCTTTGAAGGGCCGAACCATTCGCAACTTGGCGTTCTTTTCACAAGTTTTGGTTTTTAATATATCACTCCTTTTTTTTTTAATTGTGTGTTAGACTCAACTCCACTACCGTGCAGATTTGTAATAAAGTGCCCCGTCAACAAGAAATTGGTTTTCAACACTTTGTTACTACCTTTTGCCTATAGGAGGCCGAACCATTCTCAACTTAGTCACCTCTTTATAGGTTTATAGTTTGGTTTTAATTTTGTTGTAATTTTTTTTTTTTTT
>JAHWFP010025021.1:0-12160 GCA_023313725.1 Lithobius niger
AGGAGTATTAGTTGTTGGGGAGGATGCGTCATTCGCTGCGATGAATGTATCACTTGTGTGAGAAGCGATTTAGCGTGCTAGCAGCGCCTTCCTAAAAACGTTGGCGTTAGTCGGCGGAAAAAAATGGCGGCAACGAAGCGCGTTACTCGTCCGGCTCACCTTGCTGGGATTTTCTAACTGCCACCTGCTAGTTCCAATGTTAGAGGCTACGATCAGTTTTTGCCACGAATTACTAGAAAAGAAAACATAAGAAACGAATGGCACCGCACACCGAATTTAAACCCTGAACGATATTTTGTCTTGATAGAGGTTCGACTAGCTCGTATAGAACCATGGAGGGAGGAATTAGGTATAGAACTGCCGAGCGTAAGCCAAGAGGGGCAGCTGCGCGGGCTTCCCTGCAAGACCGAGTCCAAACGGCCGCAGCTCGGAGGCCCTCTAGTGAGGTTTTTCTGTTTCAACACCAACCGTCAAGCTACCGATCGCTGACGCATTCTCCGTTGTTTTGAATCTCACCCTGCAATCGCACCGAAAGCTTTCTCACGCGAGTTGTACAACCGATGAAGCATGCCGTCTGTTAGAAAGTCGCATCCCCCCACCAAACACCTAATAATCCTAGCTTTCATTATATCAAGAATTTATAGAATTTTTGATTATATATTTAGAGTGTATTCATGCGGCGCGCGCACGAGAGAGACGACGGGACGACAAGCCTGTGAGGTTTCTCTCTATGTTGCCTATTCAGTCCTTTCAGGCCTAACCATAGATTATAAAATTAACTTGAAATCGCAGCGTACCGCTTCCAATGCTACGCGGGGCCCTGGCGGCAGCTGCGGCTGCTAACGCCTCTTCTAATGCTTTGCGTGCGAAGCAGCACGGATGCAAACCAACACGAGCAGTATTAGTAGCCGCAACTGCCGCCAGGCTCCCGTGTACGCTAGGAACAGGTATGATGCGAATTCTATAGTTAACTTTCTGATCTGTGGTCTAATGCCTGAAGCATTATTAAAACTCTCAGAGAGGGTGCTGTCTCTGTTCTACCCCATTTTGAATTATTGTTTACCAATAATTGACTTGAGACCCGAGTTCGTGAAACCAACGCTGTAAAAAGGGATTGGATTTAAGCCAATAGATCGACGAATGAAAACTGCAAGATACTACTGCCGAAGAAAGTTGTGTTACGGTCAAATAACAAAACTAGCCATGACAAATCTGACAGCGGCCACGCATGTCTAGGTGGCACCGCCAGTAAACTATCCGGTCCGACCATAGATTATAAAGTTAACCAGATATACCGTCTCACTTCTTCCCGTCTTACGCGGAGCTCTAGCGGTAGTTGCGGTTACTAATTAATACCTCTGCTAATGCTTTGCCTTCTGCAGCTGCGAAGGCAAAAGCATTATTAGAGATAGAGAGCAGTGACGCGACGTAGTATTATTGTATATAACTCTATGCTGGAGCCTTAATGGGTTAGCTGCAAGGGGCACTGAAGAGAGAAACAGAAGGGTGTCATCCTGAAGCCGATGATGCGAAGAGTGATTTCTTAGACCTAAAACGCGTGATTTTGTTGTTGGAGATAACAACGTTAATTTAAGCCTAACAAATCCGCTCTTCCGTTGTTTTTCCCTCCATTTTTATCTAGTGCACCTTGTAGTTATGCCCTCCAAAACCCATACTGGTGCCAATATGGCAGCAAATGTCACTGCTCTATCAGTAGCCGTAACTACCGCTAGAGCTCCGCGTAGGACGGGAAGAAGTGAGACGGTATATCTAGTTAACTTTCTAAGCTATGGTCCGACCTACAACAATATTAGGTAGGGTAGACAAAATGGCCGCCACAACTGGATCATTTCGTCGAGGTTTGTTCGGGAATTGGCCAAGCTAATCCACCGCTAATCTCATCTTTGTACGGTGCGTCACGACATTTATCGGCAGCTAGTGTCGGTTTTTAAAAATAATAATTTTAATTTTTGCGCAGATTTGTGTTACAAATTTGTATTATCTATATATATATTTTTTAATAGTTTTTCAGTCACAGTTAAGTTATTTCTCGCGCTTGGAAAAAAAAAAGTCACGGTCGCGTGTCCAGAAAGTGTTGTGAGGGAAGGAACGTTGGCATTTTGTACTGTCAGTGTCGCCCTCGGTTGACAGAAAGCGGCAACAGAACAAATCAATCGCACAAGTGGCGTTTCGGCGACCCTATTGCCCAACCCAGCCGCGTATGCCGATATTCATCCAAGGTCCGGCCGGTACTGTAGTAGAACCCTGGAGATAGTGTAGAGACTTTGTTTACGTTTGCCGATCCCTACATCGAGCTACCTGAATTGCGCCACCTATTCTGTCACCAGATTCCAAGTAACAGTTAGTTAGACGATGACGTTCGGCTACAATAGGGCAAGGCTTTCGCTGTTTACCCGAGTGGCGAAACCACGAGGGCAGTAAAGCGAAAGTCTTAACTTATTATTGCCGAACGCCATCGTCTAACATATTCGTACAACGACGAGTTGGATTTTTAATGAGGGAGCCATTGTGGCAATAAAGCGACAGTGTTAGTGCATTGTTGCCGAACCATCGTCGAACATGTTTGTACAACAAAGATTTGCATTGTTAGTAACCGAGCCATTATTGTGATAGCATAACGAGCCATTGTTGCCGGGAATGTTCTTTTGCTTCAACTCCGTTTTGAAAACTCAATAACTGCAAATAAATGCCATTTTAATAAATTTTAACTCTTTCCTTTGGGTCTTATTTCACCTGTAATAAATGTATTATTTTGGAAACATTGACACGTAAATATTGATACGCAAACATTGATAGCAGCAGTAGGTTAGATTTACTTACGAAAGTAATAACCAAAGGCCTTCGTTTTTTTACTTACGTAAGTAAGAACCCCACGCCTTCGTTTGCTATGCCTAGAATTTTTTTTCTTATTTTAAAAATTAATAGTTGTTAATTTAAAGTGTGAAATAGTTTCATAATACCTTCGAAACGATTTTGGGATACGTAAATATGGACAGCGATTGTATTTTTACTACTTAAGTAAGAACCAAAGATCTTCGTTTTCTTACTTATACGTAAGTAAGAAACCCACGCCTACGTTTTCTTACTTACGTTAAGTAAGAAACCCACGCCTAGCCGTGGGTCTTACTAGTGGTAAGACAGCGGTTTCATTGTTGCAGCATTGTTGCAGCAATGTGTCTCATGATATAAATCCACTGCTGCAACAATGGTCCAACAATGAAAGAGTTGTACAACAATGATTGCCGCACTCAATACAAGACTTAAGTGTTGAACTGCAATATCTTGTTGAAGCTCTGTCATGTCATGTTTCATGTAATGCGTCAATCGATTAAATCTCCGCGCGCTGACTGAATTTTTGGCCTGAACTTATCTTTTAATGTAACTTCCCTCCAGAACCTCTCAACCAACTCAGTCTCGCATCAATCCCCATTTTTGGATGCCTTTTAGGCCTTTTAATTAGAACATTCCCCCTTAACCCTCGTCCCAACTTCAATTCAATCCTGATTTTCCCAATGCTTGCGCAAGCAGCATCCCGACCTTTAAGCCCTAGCTAGTATTTTCTCATTAACAACAACATTAATTTAAACTCTGTGTTCTCGATTGTTTCAAAATCTAACCAAGCCAGACGTTCATTCCTTTTATGCATAGATTTGTGACCCGAACCCGCAAATTCAGGCGAGCAAATATATCCGCCATCACGATTCTGAACCGGCACTATTTAGGCACATTACTTCGATCTTAGGTTTATGAGAGCTTTGAGCGTAAAGTTTGAGCCAAAAACAGCAGTCCTTGTTTAGCTGTTGGAGGGACGGATCTTGTGACTTGGTAGAATGACGGTGGCTTGTGGGAATTGACGGTGAAACAAGTGATAAAAACGATCGAGTCGGATTGCCTTTGTACGGATGGTAATTTTAGGGTTCAGGATGTTTACAAGGTGTTCAGGAAGAATCCTCGCCCGACTTTATAATAAAGATCCTGCTTCCTGATAAGAATGTGATGGGGATGACATTTATGAAAGTTAGGGAACCATGAAGTTACTAAAGCTGGAAGGATTGGGGAGAAGACAAAGTTGAGAGAAATAAATTCTAATTATATTTACCAAAGATTGCAGGATGAAAACACATCGGACGCTGTTCGGTCTAATTGGGCGATTGAGATGGGGCACAGCATAATATTTACACACAGCTCGAGCAGAGTACAATTTGTTGCAAAGGCAATTATGAATGGGTCCCCGAAGTTAAGCAGCATTGGGCTAGATTGATACTTGGGTGGGTGACCGCCTGGGAATCTGGCTGTTGCAGACATAGGGCCTTAGGGCTTTGGGCAGATGACCAGGAGTGCAGGTTAACGCTCGGTAAACCCTTTTTGAATGGATCTTACATTGTTTACATTAACCGTGTTGACAATTATTGTTGGTTATTGTGACAATAATGTTATCCTTGGAGGGAAAGCAGATTGTGGCAACACATCTTGGATACAAGGCTGACTGAGGTAGTGACGTTGGCCTGAGTTTTAGCAATAATACTTAAGACGCCAAATTGGGTCGCTTGTTTATGCTTCAAAATTCCCATCCCCCCCCTCCCTTCCGTCCCTCAGTTATGTTGAGAGCTGCATCAGGTAAGTTCCGATGCTAAGGTCCCCACTGTGGTTCCTGTGCACATAGTCGGACGGGTATCTTTACGGGTTTTATCAGATGGTTCAGCGGCACGTAGGTCTGTTCCAAGCCCTGTAGACCAAGCCCCAGAACCGTCAACATGAAGTTAGGAAAGGGAGGGAGGGGGGGGGGAGGGAGATTGTGACAGCTTCTGCCATTACCATGCCGTGTGACGAATTCGAAAAACGAAACTAGAACATGATTGGGGTACACTTCGGACACCAGAGGTGCCTCATTATTTCCAAAGATTTATAAAAACCGAAGTTGTAGAGCCACTTTACCTACAATATGTTAACTGTTTTGTTGTTTTTTGGTGGTCTCTTTGAAAGGTAATCTGTCACAGCTTTGTATTGGAATCCGTGGTGTCGTTGGATATGCATGACTGTATTCGAACGATGTCACCAATTCTTTGAGAAAAATACTGGCCATTTCTTTCCACTGCGAGCGTGTAATGGTTAGTGACCTGAGTGGCAATAGCTATTGGTTTGTGGACAAATAAACTGTTTCAATCTCTGTCACAGCCACCAAAGATAGCAGTTTAACGCTTTCGGTGGCTTAACAAGTGTTGGATAGGGGCAGGTTAAAGATAGGTAGTTCTACTCTTCCTTTGTGGCAACAACCCGGCAATGGGATAGTGTTAAGGTGGGTTGTGCAAGGAGTGAAGTTGCAAGGACCGATTCAACAGTATAATACTTCGGTGAAACTAAAGTGTCCGCGGCCTATCTTGAGTTCGCCCAAGAATGACACAGATAATCAATTGTATGTTTTTGATAGCAGAGTGCCTTGTTGATATCCAAGATGGTTACAAAAACAATGGCGGCCGTCGACTAAAGCCGCACCTTCCAGGAAGACATAGCCGTTCATAAATACCTGCAGGACTCAAGATACGCCACGGAGACTATAGTCCCTTTCTTTCAACGAGTTGCCGCTGTAGATGGTACTGTGTAGTGTGTACTGTGTTGCAAACAAAACTGTGTTTACATGTTTGCGATATCAACTCACCAAAGTCAACTGCTTTGGAAAATGTTCTATTTTCTTTTAGGTAATCATTTTTGAACATGTTATTATGTGGTTCTCACTCGATGGTGAAGGCTCTGTTCTGAGTTTAAAAAAAAAACAAAAAAAAAAACAATATTTTATTAACATTACCAGATGGCAAAAAAAAAAAACCATAAACTACAGCATATAAACAAAACACTTCGTTTTAATCTTCATTTCAGTTTGTTTCTGTTCCAGTTTTCTTCACTCTCTGGCTACAAACATCAAAACATTCTCGCTGAGATAAACAGTCATTGCACTAAGTTTTGCTATTTTTACACTTGGTTTGCAGAATATCACAAATCCGCCCCCAAAAAGTTTTTCCGTATTAAAAATATATATGTACAATTATTGAGGAAATCTGACAGCTTACAACCAGATATATCATATTTAATTTTGGTTTTGTGTTTAACTTGAGCTAGACCTAGAAAAAAAAAGTAATTTTTCACCTAAAGTGTGCGCGGCCTATCTTGAGTTCGTTCCAGAACGAACACACATAATCGATTGTACGTTTTTGGTAGCAGAGTGCCTTGTTGATATCCAAAATGGTTACAAAAACAATGGCGGCCGTCGATTAAAGCCACTTCCTCCAGGAAGACGTAGCCGATCACAAAATACTTCCAGGACTCAAGATACGCCGCGCACACAATATGAAACAGGCAAGGTCTTTTCCAGCTTTTGTATCGCTCCCAAGCAAACAGTACTGAGTAAAGTTTTAAGATTGTTAACATCTCAAATTCTAAGAGTTAGGTTTCTTTTGGCGAATCATATTTTGTCATTCTAAAACCGGGCCTTAATCTTAATACAGACAGATAATAAGAGCAGCTTTCTTCTAAGTGGTGCTCTCACCACACGAGATCCATGGATCCAAATATCACCATGGGTTCGTTTCTCCAAAGCTTTTCATTTCGTTTCTTTTTTGCCAAAGCTGAACTGCTTAAAACCAAAACAATGCACATCCATTTTGTTCTTATGTTTAAATCACAAAAAAAAAAGATACATTGCACCTACGAAACATACGTTCGTCCCATCTCCATCCAGTTTCAATGCAAAACAAGACTCAAAACAAAATCTCGAATTCTAAAATTCGCATGTATCCTACGTGGCGATTGTAAAATCTGCCTTTAATCCTAATACAAACAAACAATTAGGGAAGCTTTTCTTCCCGGTGATCTTCTCACCACACGATAGGTCCATGGAACCAAATCTCACCATAAAACCATTCGTACAAAGCTTTTCAGAAAATGTACAATCATTGAGAAAAGCTGAATCGCTTGCACCCAGAAGAAATGGTTCCATTTAGATTTTGTGTTTAGATCGGGGTACATTTCACCTTACAAAACACACAGTAGTCCCAACTCTATACAGTTTTTACAATTGGTCCAAAACAAACAGCGTAATGTTAATATTTCAAAATTCTTAAACCCTCGAATTCTAAAATTCACATGCTTTCTTAGCGGAACCATCGTTCACCGTGCTAAACTCTGTCCTTAGTCCTAAAATCAAACGAACAATTTCCAGAGAAGTTTTTCTCCTGAGTGACACTTTTACCACACGATGCACCTTGTTTTAGCCATAACCGCCATGCCCGTGTCCACCATGCCCGTGTCCACCATGCCCGTGTCCACCATGACCATGTCCACCTCCTCCACCTCCATGACTTCCGCCACCATGATGACTGCCACCACCCCTATGTGCACCATGATGCTTTTCATGGGTGCTATGTTCTTTTTTATAGTGGCCATTGTTATGGCGGCCACCATGCCCACTTTGTCCATGGTGCTGTCCACCTTTGCTGCCATGGTGCTTGTAATGATGGCCGTGTTCTCCCTTTTTCTTGTGGGAGTCGGATCCCTTCTTTTTGTGGTGACCGGACTTGTGTGCACGGTCGTACCAGCCTGACCATGTTTCGTGCTCTTCATTGTGGTAGTCTTTCTTCCAGCCAGCTCCCTTGTAGCCATCCCCGTGACCGCCGTGTTTACCGTGGTGCCCATCGTGGTGTCCGTGATGACCGTGCCTGCAAAGAAGACAAATTATTAAAATTGTTTCAGGTGCTTTTTCTGGTTTAATGTGTTTGTTTCGGTGTAACGAGAACACAATAGTACAATAGTAAAAATCATATCCTAGAAATACTTAAGTTCAGTAAGCTCGTATTAATAACGGGAACGTATAAGTCACCAAGTCAAGTCATCAAATCATCAGGTCATCAAGAAGGGAGAGGGGGTTCGCCAACTGGTGACGATTGCTGGCGAGGGGAGATGGTGGGAAGCAAATTACGGACTGATTGTTCATCATTATCACTGATGTCAGAACTGTTATGGCATCGGTATTGACGACTATTGTAGAGTTATGGATCGATGAGATTTGGGTTTGCTTTACATTCCTTTTAACTTTTTTCAAAGTTCAGTTCAAAGTAACACAAAAGGCGTCATCTTCTAAAACCTGGTATTAAAAGAAATGCCTTTTTATAGCTTTTCTCATCCTTTCAATGCCAGACATGAACGAAAGCTAACCAGCAGTGTACTAGCTTCTACCGTCAACACGACTTTCCTTAGTAATTCTCAAAACTGTTCCGCAGTGCACGACTAAATAATGCAGCAAGTTACTGGATTTGTATATTCAATATACAAACTTAGTAACTTGCGGCATTAAGAAATATTATTGTGTAAGTAAGAACGATTTCTGAATATCATCATGCATGCATTCGACAATCGTAAACTCTTCGCTCTAAAATTACGTCAAATGAGGATCCTCTTTTGCTGGTCTTCCCCATCAGGCAAAACGATGGCACATTCAGCTTCCAATAAGGCACAATGCAATGCGATGTTTTCATCTCATCTTGAATTTACTCAACCAAAACGTTTACAATAGGCATCCAATCTAGGAAGATTGGACTGAATGTTTACGCCAGTTTACAAAGACAGAATCCAATCTGGAGTTTTGAAAACACCGTTGAGCATGTCTCGTCCCAGAATCGTGCAGCAGCCAATTCCATTATTAAAATCTGAGGGGAGCTCATCTGCTAGATGAATACGTATCTAGGCTATGCTTGATGACACGCCAGCAAAATAAAAAAAAAGTGTGGTTGTCGACTTCGCATCCTTTTCAACTGCAAAGGTTATCTCGTGGTAATTCTGATAGGAAAATGATATTTCATATGACACAATCGATATGAGCCGGAGCGCTGTTCCAGTTCCTTTCTCTTCCATAATGCGCAGGTGATTGAACCTTAGGCACCTTGAACCATAAGTATGAGTCACTTGTGCAAACTACTCAGTTGCCCCGCCCCCACGCACAACGCAAGACACACAACATAAACTTACTTATGTCCCCCATGTCCTCCATGATGAGATCCGTGACCACCATGATGATCTTCATGATGACCGTGATGACCATGCATCCCGTGATGCTTATGGTGGCCATCGCCTCCATGGTGACCACCATGGCCTCCATGGTGATGATGGTGGTGGTGTGGATAATGGTGACCTGCTGCTGCAACTAGGTCTCCTGGTGTCCCTGTTTCTGCTGCGGTGTCATTTCCCGGTTCTCCTACCTTCTTCTCAGGTACGTCAGCATTCACCACAGCTATGGCAAGGAGAAGGACCCGAATTAACGAGTGAGGCACCATCTAGGGACAGAAAGGAGAATAAGGAGAGAAAAGGAGTGTTTCGTTTCAATACTTGCAAACTGGTAACTTCATCCATTTATAATAATAATAATAATAATAGATTTAGCCCTAAGGACAAGGAGGCAGGCAGGATACAAGATCGCTAACGCCGTTACCGGTAGGGGTGTGGTTAATAGGTTCGTTTGAGAAATTTGGTACGAGGTTGTTTAATGGCTAATCGTCGAAAGGCCGAGACAGAGGCGGCGGACACCGTCTCCTCATTAAACGAGTTCCATGGCTCGATCACTCGAAGAGCGTAGTATTTTTTTCTGATCTCCAAATGTGGGGTTGCACCAGACAGCTTGAAGGAGTGAGCCCTAGTACGAGTTGATGCCGAACAATCAAAGAGAGGAACATCAATGGGCAACAAACCCCTGACGATTTTAAAGGTTAAAGTTAGGTCGGTCCAGAGGTGGCGGAGCTCTAAGGGCTGGAGGCCAAGCCGGGTCAAGCGGTCGACATGAGGAGTGTCGTAATAGTAAGGATTGAATGTGTTTATGGGAGAGTAACCATCCTAGGGAAAGAATACTAACCATGCTAGGGAAATAATTTCTAGTTTAGCAGGTCGCACATAGAAGGTGCCAGGAGTCCGACTTTTTATTTTCAGGTCATTCTGTCTCCTGGAGGGGGAGGGGGATATTGTAACGTGTTACATTTGGTAATGGTGCACCTTGTACTTAATTACTGCGGTGCAATGGACCGCTATCCAGTGGTGTTGAGCCAAGCAGCCCATGAGTGAATCTTTGCACCACTGAATGCAGCCCTCCAAGACCCAGATAATACGTCTCGCACGTATATAAGGAAGCTAGGTTCGCGCCAATTATCAGATTCAATCCAGCGCTCAAAGTGGGAGGTCGTCCTGGATTGAATCTTTAACCACCTTTTGACTGGCGAAATTTCTTTCGTGATAATAAACGACTTTTAGGCTGTGCTACTCAGCGGAAGTTAAGAAAAAATTAGTCCCACCGTGCATCGCAAACGTTAAGAGGGGTCCCGACGGCCACGAACTTCATGAGCAAGCACTACCCAGTGGTCAAAGGGGTCGGCTACCAGCCAACTCAATCCCTGCTGTGTCCAGCGAACCTGCACTGTGGGACTTACAAAGAATCCAAGTCGGAAACTGGCTTCGGATTTATTTTTTACACTGTGAATATTAACATTGGTGCTACCATCAAACTTTGTAAAAAAAAAAAAAAAACCCACTCTTTTTTTCCACCATAAAAAGGAAATTAAACTTCAGGTTACTGTTAGTCCTGTACATTTTCGGAGAAGAAGGAGAACTTCAGAAATGTCTCTCCAAACACACTAGACGACTTCTTCACATGCTGTTTTACAGTTTTTAAACATAGCGGCTCGGTGGACCACTGATCTTTATATTCGAGGTTGGCTTGCTGCTGCCACTTTTTCTCCAACTTTGCCGTTAGTTTGGGATGCAACAGGCCTTCCATTACTTCATAGGTGGGTCCAGGAAGGTTCTCCGAAAATTTAAAGGACTAACAGTAACCTAAACGGTATTTTCCTTTTTCTGGTAGAAAAAGTGTTCGTTTTTTGCCAAGATGTATTCAAATTTCCATCGTTTACCGATTTTTCAACAACCATCAAACTCTCAAACCCTCCCACTCCGCCCACAATACGATGTCACGCATCTAATACCACTGAAAATCACAACTGTGCGCAGACTGTTATTCTATCACATGCTGTGTGTTTTTTTTTCTGTGCTCCTGTTTCATTTCGTACAGTAGACTTAACAGTCTGGAACCCTGACTAGCGAACAAGCAGAATTAACCAGGGAGACTATTCACTACGTTTACATGACCTCATCGAAGAGCGTAAGAGGGATGCACATCACGTCCGCGTCGCCTCCGAGGCGCTTGTAAACACCCATTCATGGCGCTTCCTCTCCCCGCCGACGATACAAAACCGGAGTCGCTTTACGGAGGTGGTTTGGGAGTCGGATGCGCATCGTCTTTATTCATGTAAACATTTGCAGTCGCATTCAGATGATGGTGCACGCTTTGTAAATAACCGCACACATTGCACTGGTGCCACTCGAATATTAGGCAAATAAACTGAAAATAAGTGTACGTGACTGGGAAGATCTAAAACTTAATTATGTTTGGTTACTTGGGTTTAAGCTGATGTCGTTTACTACATGCAGGGGTAGAACAACGTGGGACATGTCCACTATTTGCCAAAGGGAGGGCAGGAAGGAAGAGGTTTCTGAGCGTTCTAGCATGAATCGCAGTCCTTAGTGAAGTGGCCTAATCGCGGTCTTGTCTCTTGTAACCAGGTGCCATTTTTTGATGCGCATTTCAAAGCGCGTCGCTAAAAATGTGCTTTCTTGTGGCCATCTAAACGTAGCGGTAGTCTATCACATTCCCGTATATTAGTTCTGATAGTTACTTAGTCAGGAATCCGTTGTCGTAGGTGCAATTTCTAAAAGCGGGAGTGCAACAAATCTTTTAGTCGCCTTAACACTCACCGATCAAACCCAAAACTGCTTACTATAATCAGTCTGAACTCTAATGCGCAGTGCTCACACCTCAGCCACCAAAACCGCAAACCGTTGTTAGGATATGTACAGAATAGATTTTCAACGCTTTTTTCGCAAGTAGCTTTAATATAAATCTCTCTTTTTGCCGAACGACGTACGAAGTGGCCGCCATCTTGCTTCTCTGCTTGTACGATTCGTGTGCGCTAAAAGGTTAAGATGACGTCATATCGCCTGCGCACTCTCAAACGCAAACAAAGGCATATGTTTGTGCTTTTGTTGGTGACAA
>JAHWFP010025033.1:0-12639 GCA_023313725.1 Lithobius niger
AGATAACTGTGGTTTTTGTTTTGTTTTTCCTGTTGTTGTTAGATTATGTGTTAGGTTAGTCGCCTGGCAAACAAATTCAAGGCGAAGTTCGGTATTTTAGTTCATAAAAACGGTTTAAACTTATTTTTAATCAAGAGTTACCACAATTGTTTTTATAGCGGGAAAAAGGTTTTTTTTTGGCTAGGCAACAAGTAAAAAAAAAAATAGAGAACCGTACGTCGGAAGGAAAAAAAAGTAGAAATATAAGGAATCTACACTATTAAAATGTTCGGTTTGTTTATTTATGGGTTTGTTTATCTGTGTGCCCTTCTATTCCTCCAGAAGTAAGGCCCGTAGAAAGATAAGAGTATAGTGCCAAATGAAAGATAATTAAGTTACGCTTCGGATAGCCTATTTTCATTGTTCTAATCTGAATTTTTACAATGAAATACGCAATTGAACTGCGAGTAAAGTTATCCGTGTGCGGAAAAAAAAAGCCTGGCTAAAATATCCAAGAAAAAATAAACTGTGTTGTCGTTTTTGTTTTGTTTTTTCTGTTGTTGTTAGGTTTGGTCAAGTTAGTTGACTTGGCAAAGAATTTCACCAGGGAACAACCTGCCTACCGCTTTTCTCTTTTGATCTTTTTTTTTCCGCAACCCTTTTTTTTCAATCGGCTGTTTTTTTCTTCTCCATGTGTTGTTGTTTTTTTTTTAAGATTTAAAAAAAAAATCTTTTCTCAGAACTAAGCCACCTGAGCGTTACTAATAACTCTGTTGAAACAAGTTTGCATCCAAAGGGTTGTGTCAGCTTTAAGGTACCGTTATGTTACCTCATTAACTTTTTTTTGCAAGCGTCAGTTTTCGCATGTTGTAGTCACGGTGTTATTTAAGAAATACATGTTCGGTGAAAATAGGTAGCACTTTTTACAGGTCGTCTCCGTTTGGTTTTGTGGCCAATTCTCCCGCTTCAAATATTCTGACTTTAGGCCTAAACGTTTGTCGACGCTTTCTTAATTTGTTAGTCAAAAACTTCAAGCTTAAAGCTATGTTTATTAGTCGTAGTCTGCTTTGATTAGATCGTCAGTTTGGTTTGGGGGCGAACAGCGCGTTGCATTATGGGGTCGCAGGCCGTTTCGTCTCTTCCACGCAGCGCGGCACGGCACGCATCGGATTTCACACGAAATTAAAGCGAACCGCTTAATGATTAAAGCGAACCGCTCCGCTCCGTCCAGTACCGAACCGCGCCGGCCACGTTTTGAAACGTGGCCAAGCTGGAGCGCAAAATCACGGCCACGTTCGGCCACGTTCGCTTTATTTATTGCGTGTGAAAGCAAATTGTACGGTTCGGAGCGGCACTGCACGCATTATTTATTACGTGTGAAATCGGTATAAGAAAGGATCTGACTCAGCTTTTTACGGGAACAGAGACGCAAACTGCATAAAGGTGCAGTTGCGGAACAAGTACGCTTCGAGTCGTGTGCAAGTTAACCAAAGGTCCCTTCTCTTCCCCCCCTCCCCTCCACGGCCCCACCTGATAGAACAATTATCGAAATTGTAAAAAAAAAAATTAATTAAAAAAAAAGTTCCTACCTTAAAACCTTTTATTTGCATGATCATTGCTCAAAAGTTTACTCTACGAGCTTTCTGCTCAACAAACACATCAATCATTTGCTGCAATTATGCCCAAATTTGTAGCATGAGAGTTTTCTATCGACAGTAGGGATAATCTACTGAATCTTACCTGGCCCATAGCACTTCTTAGATAATTTTTAATTATCTTTAATTGGAGCGTAACTCCGCTATGAAGACACTCCAATGTAATCTTAGACCACGCATCGCGCAAAAACCACACTCACTATCCAAACCAAACTTTGCATGCAGTAGCACGGGAGTCAGGACAAGGTTTACCAAAAGAATAATCCGGAATCGGACATGGGGTTGACGAACCATCAGGGTGACAAAATGGACCAGCAGCAAGAGCCAAAATCAAAACAACAACGAGACGCGATGCCGTTTTTAATTGTTCAAGCCATCCGATTGTTAAAAGATTGATTGTTGATGATAAACAGGCGGCATTAGGCGGTAATACAGCAAATTCAAGATATTTTCACGTTTCATTGACCGATTTGGACGTTTGAACACACCATTTTCACGGTTTTTGCACCACCTTCTCAATGGCCCAAACCCCAAGCAGCTGTCTGTTATTGTTTAGAAATTACAATGCAAATCCGTTCCGATCCGATTGACAGCCAAACAGCAAAGAAAGCGGAGCCCGCTCCATTATGTCGACAGTGGAACTGATGACGGCCCTAGTTTAGAAAATGACCCGCTCTGCTGTACTTGCTGTAACTGGCGAGAAAGAGCACACATGCAGTGCACACGTCAGGAAAACTTACCGAAATTGCACCGTTTTCAATCATCAGTAGAGTGGCAAGTTCATTCACAGTTTCCTTTTTAGAGATTTCGGATTTAAGCCCTCCCGAATTTAAATTAATTGATTCTTCAGAGACGAAGATGGCTTAATGGCTCTTTTGTGGGTTTATGGCGTTTTCGTTTAAATTCATCTACAATTCTGTATTCTAATTCCGTACGGTGTGGAGCCCTTACAGGGCCTTTCGTGACTCAGGGCCCGCGTTTATCTGAACACCTTGATGGTCCGCCCCTGTAAAGGTGACGTACTGTATATTATTTATTTCTAGTATATGATTTTCGCAGCCTATTTCTTTTGGTGTAACAAGAACCTTCTTGTTTTTCTTAAAATTTAATTCGGTTCCTTAATTATTTGTTAATTAATTACTTGTGAATTGCTAGTCAGTTGTCTTGTCTCTGAAAACTGTTAATCGTGAGAGCTGATCTGAAAACTTCATAATTATATTAAAACATTTGGAACGCGTGAAGGCAGAAGCAGAGTGCTCAATTTCGCTTTAGTTTTTAAGACGAAAATTTTTTCCTTGTGAATAGACCCAAGAACCTAACCTGAAGGACTGCTTCAGAAAATGTATTCATTGGTCCGTTTTAATAAATAATTAGTGCGCATTGCCGGTGTTTCAGTCAGTCAGTTTTTAGTAAGAGTCCTAAAAGTTAAATTACCTCTCTGACTACTCTCGCATCAATAAATATCGACGAATTAGATGTTGGAGTGCAATGAATTGATAATTACAGCTATTATGTTTTAATTTTAAGCCGTTAAAGTTGGGTGTATCATAATTAAGGAGTATTAATTTCGTCCAATCCGTAATTACAAAATTACTCCATGTAATTTCAGTTCTAATGAGGGCATATTACGGATTTAAACTTGTTTATGGAAATATCTGACGGCTCTTTCATTATACCGTTTTGAAGGGATTTCATAGAAGTGAACTTTTTGCCTAGCCAGTGAGGGTATATCAACAGATGTTCAAATAGCACGTGATTAGAAGCACGAAAACAAACTGACCCAAAAGGCAACTGGGCCAAGAGCTGCGTTGCATTATTTTAAACAATCGTATAGCCAGATTGGAGATGCGTGTTTTTTTTTTTCAAAATTGACCTGGTAAGTCTGGAACACTTGATCTTCTACCCAGCCGACACCGAACCAATTCAAGTATTCAATCACCCAATACCAGATCGATCAAATACATAACGAAGTAGCCAAGTTTCCAAATACAATTTCAACCATTAGCAATACAAGCAGTTGCAAACATTTGTTGTTGCCGGATTACGTCTGAATTAATTTTTCTTTAAGTCTCAGGGACTTAAACGTTCGTAGGATTCGATCTGCTGTCTACTTGGCTTGCAGCCGACCACTCTGATCACTGCTGTGCCTCTGCAGATGTCAGCACATCTTTATGGTTTTAGGTGTAAGGAGCATTTTCATAAAAATCATTCTGCATCGAGTTTGATCTCACGTTTAGTTTAACGTTTTACCTTAGAGCTGGTTGTCTTTGGCATACTCAACACTTTTGGATTTTACTCTCTGATTATCACTCATGTGAGGAGAGCCCGTAGTTTCAAAGTCAGAAGTCCGTGGATCGAACCCACGCTTTGCTACCACATGTCATTACGATGAAGCAGAAGCATGGACGATGAAGGTGAGACTTGGCTTGAGGCGACTGAAATTCTCCATTACAAGTTTTAGAAACTATATAAAAACGGGACAAAACAGACAGGAAGAACAGGAATATGGTGGTAACAATACTTCAGGCCCGTCCTGTCTACAATGTTAGCCTTATAATGATACTAGAGTTATGGTCATTGTAGTGGAGTTAATATCATGATCGACTGTTTAGCTATTACCATATTATGTCATGACATTGTAACGACAAAAGGGTAAGTAGAATTTTTACGCTTTAACATTTTTTTGCAGGTCTCATGCATGTTAGCACTAACAATAGGCCAGTGGTGACATTTTACTTCACATGTCGAGGGTCAAGCCGGGATTCTTTTAAGAGGGGGGGGGAGTGTACCAAAATATAAAATGTATTTTTAGCTCTGGATGTTAAAAATAAAGTTATGGTGAATTCATGCGGAATAATGTTTGCATACCGTGCCGTATCACGCCGTGTTGAATCGTGCCACGACGGTCGCCTCTCAACAGCCGGCCAGTGTGGAATGGCACGGCCTGGCTTTTTTCGGTATGCTTTAATTATGCTGTTTGAAATCCGAACGCGCGCCGCGCCGAGCTTCTGGACATGCGCACAATGCTCCATATAGTGCAGAATCCCACCTTCAGTTGCGACCCAAACAAATGAAGCCGATAGTGGCCGCTTTTAATTAAAACTGTCTGACATCAAATATCATTGTCCTTCTTAAACCTCATCTGGCCGCAGCCCGAGACGAATGTTACCGTGTGAAATCACTGTTAGCTCCCAGCTCTCTTTTAATAATGAAATACAGTCGCCTACTCCACAATCAACTTTTTCTTCTGATTTCCTTTTTGAAATTACGTCACATATACACGTAGTTTAAATTTACAAAGAAAAAAAAAATGTTCTTCAGGTGAAGAAGTTGCGCCGGCATACCATCGTTGGCGTAGACGTATTGTACTGAGAAGAAAATTTAGGGAAATTGAGGTTTGGACAGTCGTCACAGCATTACTTGCTTATCGACCAGCCTCATTGTTCGTGGTTAAGCTGTAACGGGAGTACCACGCAGAAATCAGGTTTAAGCTTCAATAGGTGAGTGAGTCCATGGGATAATTCCTGCATCAACTGTCGCCACTACAGTACAACACCTCTACTGTCTCCGGATAGTACAATGTTAAAGAAATGAAGTAAGTAGTAAACAAAGAAACGCGATGGAGCGAAAACTATTTCTTCGTTTGTTAAGGGTGCTCCACTTTGTTTCTTCCCCTTACGAGGCGCAATCTCTCGCAACTGTCAAAGCTAGGTCTAAAAGTAAGTCGTACTTGAAAACAACCCAGTAAAACTTCACGAGTTACTGCAGCTTCTGCAGACTTAAAGAAGTTGTATTGCTAGACATTCACACAAATTGTTATTTAAATTCACACAAACAGCAAATCAGGGTAACTCTGGCTGGGAGTCGAACCTTAACCGAATCGGAACCGCAAAACGTTAAAAACATGAAAAAATTACACCACCCGAACAGGCACCTAACTCAAAACTTGCAAACTCAAACGGCACCCGTTGCATCCCGTGGCATCCCGTTGCAAACTCAAAACGGCAAAAAAATATAGTACCTCATTTTACAGCTAAATGAACATTTGATACTAGATAGGAGATAACAGATAATAGATACCCTGACATCCTATTAAAATTTAATTATTGCAATAGTTAAACCATCAAATTTAATTAGGCCAACAGTTCAAATGTTCTAAGCAAATTTATATTGGAGTTGCTGAAAATATCATGTTTGCCTGTCACTGAATTAAAAAAAAAAAACAATAATAGAGAACTGGTTTCTGAACCAATTTTTGAACCAGTTTTTAAAATGGTTAAAACCACTTTGAACAGAACCAAAATTTCTATTTGTTCGGAACACCAGAGCGAACACCAGAGCGAACCGTCAACCAATCCGGAACCCACTTTTTGCGGTTCGATTCTCCACTCTATAAAGGTTTAGAGAGTAACTAGGAACTAATCTTATCTTCCATCACGTAGGGAAGCACAACGGTATAGGGAAGCACCTGAAGCACAAATGCCAATGTTCGCGAATAGGTCTAAGGGTGCATTTATAATATTGATTTCAACGCGTACGCGTGACGCTCGACGCGTGAAACTAGAGTTTTTCCCATGCTCAACGCTTAAGCGCGACCATTTACAATTGTAGAGCAGGTGGGCCAACGCGCGCGTTTTGCTATTTTCAAGCGTCACGCGAATATCTACTGGACCTAGATCGGTGAGAGCCAAGCGACGCTCGCACGCTTAGTTGTTGCGTGCTGGGATAAAAAGAATGGCGGCATCTACGGATTCCATCGGCGCCGATCGGCGTCACAAGAAAGGAAAACGTGGTGTGCTAAAAGGTTGAATGCTCAAAATAAACGGCCAGATATCTTAATTACAGTGACCTTGACCCGTATGGCATCAAATCTTGGTGCTATAGAAGAAGGAAGTCGTGAAACAGCATAGTTGGAACGGAGTATCGACCAGCATTATCAAGCTCACGCGCCTGCTCACGCGTTTGATTTGTACATGAAAGAACGTTTGCTTTAGGCCCCATTTATAATATGGATTTCGACGCGTACGCGTGACGCTCGACGCTCGGCGCGTACGCCAGTTCATGAGCAAAGCAGTGCGCTTGGACAATCTGCTTGGCCCGCTCATGACATCGTCACGCTCAGGCAAACGCTCTTTCATTTCCAAATCAAATGCTTGAGCAGACGCGTGAGTTTGCTAATGCTGACCACTACTCCGATCCAACTATGCTGTTTCACAACTTCCCCCTTCTACAACGGCAAGATTCGATGCCATTCGGCTCAAGGTCACTGTAATTAAGATATTTGACCGTTTATTTTGAGCATTCAATCTTTTAGCACACCATGTTTTCCTTTCTTGTGGCGCCGATAGAATCCGTTGATGCCGCCATTTTCCTATCCCAGCATGCAACAACTAAGCGGGCGAGCGTCGCTTGGCGCTCACCGATCAAAGTCCAGTAGATATTCGCGTGACGCTTGAAAATAGCAAAACGCGCGCGTTGGCCCACCTGCTCTATGTTTATAAATGCTCGCGCTTAAGCGTTGACCATGGGAAAAACTCGTGCTTCACGCGCCGAGCGTCACGCGTACGCGTCGAAATCCGTATTATAAATGGGGCCTTAGCGTGACGATACCACGAGCGGGCCAAGTCGATTGTCCGCGCGCACTGCTATGCTTATGAACTGGCGTACGCGTCGAGCGTCGAGCGCCACGCTCACACACAAGCTTTTATATTGTAAACGCAGCCTAAAGGCTATATTAAGAGACAGCCACATATAGACAGGTGTACGCACCTCGTGAAGTCACGTCTCTCCTCGCAGCACCCCCCCCTCCTCACAAGAAATCACCACACAAGCCACCCCTCACACGTCATCACCCCATGGGATCTCCTTCACCTCACGGGTGCCCCACACGGGACCCCTCTGCGACTTCATCACCGCAATCCCAGTACCCCACACAATCTCATCCCATGTGTACCCCTTCCCCCACGGGACCTCAACAACCACCCCTAGGGG
Source organism: Lithobius niger (assembly GCA_023313725.1). NCBI lineage: Eukaryota > Metazoa > Arthropoda > Chilopoda > Lithobiomorpha > Lithobiidae > Lithobius > Lithobius niger. The sequence goes on from JAHWFP010025033.1 coordinate 7,626, forward strand.
AAACTCCGTGTGACCCTCTACCTCATTCCGCCCAACCCCCAACAAGAAAAGTCACATCAGGCGTGCTGACCCATAAACACACGTTACCCGACACGCACACACCCCATAGCCCCTCTGTGACGTCATCGCCCCATCTCCTAGAGACACCCACACCATAACTTCGGCATGTGAAATCTGCCGAATTATGCGTAAATTCTGCGTAGCGTGGCTCAACTGATGACGTCAGTAATGAACTATTAAAAACTATGAAAATCAGGAGGCGGTTTTCGAAATTTTTAAAGTTGTGCAATTAGTCTTATAGATGAGGGTATGGTAGTGGAAAGCTAAGTCTTAAGTAGGAAAAAGTTTACCTCGGTCTAGGCTTCTGCCGAAACCATAATTACATGCAGCCGGAGGGCTTCAAAGATTAGCATTTAATTAGTAGAAAAACCATGAGACTGCTTTGTTTTCAATTTGGTTTGGTTTATTAGTGGGCTAGATTTTCCCTGCATTATTCTAGAGGACGGTTATAAAGATTTCTGTGAATTACGAGTCGTGGACGATATTTTCATTATGAAAAATAAAAAACTAAAAAAAAAAACAAAAAAAAAAAAATGCATCATTTTTTAAAAAAAAGGTGAAAATCCCTTCAGAAATGAAACTACTTATCTGGTTTTTGTGGCGAAATATTTCATTAACTTTATTTGTGATAAAAACCTTGTTACTTCTAACGCTGAACTGTATGGACTTGAGGATATCGAAGTATAAGTAAAAAAAAATTGCCCACTCGTGACAGGTAATATTGCAAAAATCCACAGCAAAAACAGGAAAAAATACAAGGTAATGCAAGATCCCATACCCATATTATTATAAGATCCCAAGTACCCATATTATTATAACGCTGAATACGTACTTTCCTTTTGGTCCTGTATTAGAGGTAACCATCTCCAACACCCCCGTAGATGTAAGACAAACTGTATAGGCAAATATTCAAACAAGCAAACATATTAATTTATGGATTATGATGTGCACACAGTGTATATGGTTCCTCCCGTACTTTTTTTTACTTTTTATCCTTGTTAGCTATAGTTACAGTACTATTTTCTCTATAACGGAATTTCTAGGCAATAAAATTAAAAATAGTGATATCATCTTAACTTTAATTTTCTACTGGGTCTTCACACGACACCAGAGCGAGTACGCTTCTTTGTGACGCCACGGGTTTCCGACCTACAGTTTCAGAAACCCCTACGTAAATAAGAGTTCAGCGTAGTCATGCTATACAAAGACTAGAAGCGTTTCATGTTTGTGAACAGCACATCTTTTCTAAAATTGTTGAAAACAGGACCAACTTCGTTTTCCGAATACTTCTTGTAGTCGACAGACACATAAACAGTGCAAATCGTCTTGAGTGCTTATTCTTGCTAATCTTTGGTGCATGTTTTACCTACATACAACATAAGTAAAGGAAGATGCACAATACGCGCATACTTTGCCTATTCTAGTCCATTGTTGCTAAAATAACTTAACCTTATGTCGCGAATTTAATTGCTACAAGATGATAATCGGTTGCTGTGCTCAGACGAACCTTCCTTAATGTTCGCGCCATTATGTTTCTTTGTTGATTACATTCTACGCAATTGGGAAATTTCTTTCATTAGCCCAACGTCGACGACTAAGCAATTATGATGATCACAAATCTCTTTCACTACGCAATTTATTCGCCATCGTTAAGCACTCGAGGAGATTTCCTGTTACCGCCAGGCAATGTTTGGTAGTTTGGGTGTGATGGATTGTTGCCATTGTGTGTAAGTTCTATTATTTTTTAAGTGTTGTTTGTGTTTTCCCTCTTTTAGTTTTAAATGTTGTTTAAAGGTGCAGATGACACCATTTGAGGTTACTGCTCCTACTAAATAATTCCATTTCGAATTCTGACGATTTGAAGGCTTGCACAGAAAACAGTGAGGGCACGTCCATGGACCTCTACAATGAAGTAAAGAGAAAGTTCCTGTCTAACAATAATTGCAAACAATTATGGACCATGCGCTTTAGCAGGAAAATCTCACATTCTGAAATTCAACATTGAACTTCGAAAAACTATCACAACCGTGCTTTCAAAGTCAATTTTCATTTTTTTCCGACCTGGTAATATCAACCTCAAACTGCAAAAATTACGGCTACACAACGTCCGGAATGAATTTACTTTCTCCGGAACTTGTTTCTTTTCTGATTTTTCTATCTTGCTTGTCCAATTGTCAGGGCGCGTTTATGCAACGACTCGCTTTTTGCATTCTCGCAGTAGAAGCTAGAAATCATCTGAAATTCCAACATGGCGGCGGTTTTAGCTCTATCAGCTCACAACGAAAACGGCCAATAATGTGAGTTCAGAAGCGGCTGGGAAAATTGTTTCCTCAGGACGAATTACTTATCTTATTGTAACGGACTATGCTACCACAAGCATGTACTCCAACGATGTCGGATTTAGCTAATCCAGTCAGCGTTGTTACTATGGCAACGACACCTCTGCCGCCGCGATTACAGTCTAGCTGCGAGAATACAAAGGAGAGTCGTTGCATAAACGTGCCCTTAGTCTGGGTATTTCCTAAGAAAAAAACTCGCATGCAAGCAAGCAAACAAGCAAGCACACTGCACCATTTTAGCGATTAGTATCAGACCATATCGTTTCCTGTGCTCGCTCTATATGCGTCGTGCCCGGCAACGCCAGGTAGAGGTTTGTTGCTTAGACTCATTCATGTTTGATTTCAATCTATGAAAATAAAGTTTTTCGTTGCACAAATCGGATGTATTCCAGTTTACGTTTTCTCAACTTACTTAGTACTAAATAAAGTGAACTGTGCATTAAACTTCAAGACGGTAATACTCATTCAATTACGTAAGCTGTGTAGTAAAATGGAAAGTAACAAACTGGCACATGGGCGCTTACGTGCCATATTGTAGGTGTCTATAATTCTTGAAAATCCATAAACGTAACGTGTAAATAAATTAAAATGCTACGTTTATTCCTTCGTGGCTCAGAGATTTTAAACAGGCGCTGGGTACTTACAAAAACAATATCTTACACCCAGGAGAAAGAGCATTTGCGTGCTCAATATCGCATTCGGAACCGATTGGAATTTAGTTTGCGTGCCGTGGTACAACGCTCTCACTTGTGCAATTTTAATAATGCGCTGCGTGTAACAAAAGAATTGGAATTTGCCACTTCATTTTGACCTTTAATTTTTGTCGATTTTGGTGAAATTTGCATGCGGTTGATAAATTTATATCTATTGCCCTTATACCAAATTCATAAAGTAGGTTTAGTAATTTGAAATTGTTGCACGCCTACACACGATTAGACAGAACAACGTTAGGTAGGTGCTTCTCGCTTTGAGAAACTTTTCTACAAATATTAAGTGAAAATAAATAATTAAATAAATAAGGGTTAGTGGATGCTTGATTTCTGTGATTGTTATTAGATGAACAGGAGTAAAAGAAAACATTGTAATAGTGTAGCGTATATGGCGTCTATTGAAAGTTAACAATGATAGGTGTCAATGTAAAGTTAAACTCATTTATTTTTAAAAATATGCTTTGAATTAATTTTTTTTTCCTAAACCCAAATCGGCTCGCTTTGCATCTGTATTAATTTATATTGTTCATTCTCGAAGATTCCGTATTTTTCCAAATCCGTACCCGACAGCCAGTTTGCCATTTTTTTTTTAATCTTCATTTTAGTTCTACGTCATGTTTCGGTGAGACACTTTTATATTCATAGAAAACGACATCTTTAGACGCAATTGGGGGAAAAGAAAGTAATTAAGAAATGATTTCTTTTATCTTCAAACTTCAGCCCTTTCATTTCCTCTTTAGAATCGTAATAAATGACGGAAAAGACTCGAACCCATAAATCCAAATCACAAATTTCAACTGACGTAGTCAAATTAAAATGTAAATATCTTGTTTGATTACGAAAAGTATGGTTTCGATTTGTTTTAACTTAAATATCTAGACACATGCTAGTGTGTCGCGCCAAGTTAGGCAACAAACATCACAACAAACATCACATAAATTGAATTGTCGAGGTTGCAAACCATTGTATCGTGAAGTCATAGCGTGAGTGTCTTATATCCTGAAGCGAATAGTTGGGCACATTTCTGGTACTTGGGTAAAAATAATAATGCGGTACAAAAGCTTAAATTGTGTTGAAATCGAGAGCAATGACCCACCTGACAAAAATTAACTCGTATAGGAATGCCAGCTAAGCTGCTTTCAATGCAAAATCTGACCCTCAATAACGTTGCAAATGTGTTAGCTAGCTAGTCCGCTCATCCCCATGTTAAATTCCATAGGGTGATTATTCATCGATTCCGAGATAACGGGAAGGCTTCCAGCTATGAAACTGGACGAATGGGTGCAGTACAATGCGAACTGCGTACCTTTTTATGGTTTGGAGCCTGGGGGCGTGGGGTGGCGTGGGAGAGCGCGTAAGTACGAAAATATTGTTATAACCATTGTTAGTATTATCGGCATAGTCTCTCGTTGGACCGCCAAAGTTCGAACAATGAGAACGTGTGTACTGACGTACGTGCCACACACACACACACTGGTCTATCACGATAAATCTAAACAACGTTGCAAAGAATTTCTATTCACGTCCAATTCACGAAAGATAAACCAAGTGTAAAAACAAAGCAAAATAAACAAAGCCAGAAACTGGTAAGGAGGCCACCAAGTTGAGAGTGGTTCGGCCCATCAAAGGCCATAATATCAACAAACCAAAACTAACTAAATAAAACGAACTACAACAAAATTAAAACCAAACCAAAATCCTATAAAGAGGTGACTAAGTTGAGAATGGTTAGGCCTATAGGCAAAAGGTAGTAGCAAATTGTTGAAAACCAATTTCTTGTTGACGTGGCACTTTATTACGCATCAGCACGACAGTGGAGTTGAGTCAAAACACAATTTAAACAAAAAGGAGTAATATCATATCAAAAACCAAAACTGGTAAAAGACGCCGAAAGTAGCAATGTTC
>JAHWFP010025041.1:0-10538 GCA_023313725.1 Lithobius niger
ATTTCGTCAGTCATCATGTGCCTGTTTAAAATCCACTATTCATTAAATTTGTAGCAACGACTTTGGGAAGTGGGCGAAGTGGGCTCGATTAATAAGAGATAAGGGACCGCTCAGAATTTCTCGGAGAGGGGGGTGGATAAAAAGAGGGGGCTACAATTTTTTTTGCTGCCCTTCAAGGGGAGGATCAACATTTTTCACTGGGTCCCAAAAAGGGGGGGGGGACATAATAATTTTCATTATTGTTTTGGCGATTCACGTTGTGCAATTGTCCTAAAAATGCTCTTCAGAATTCTTTAAAAAAGTTCTTCAGAAGCAAGAAAATTGCTCCCCGAACTCCTCTATAAACATTAGTAATCCAATCAAAAAATATCTCACGATTATGAAGCGTAGTATTTTCCCAATCAGGCGTACGTATTCCTTTCTCAAATATCTGCAACGTGTGGTTGTAGCACCATGTTTTTGATTGTTTATAAGGTGCCAGTGAAATTTTCCGCTTGGATTTTTCCAGCTAAATTGTCCCTCTCTCCGTCGATCCAATTTTGGTTAATGCTCATCAAACAAAGAACAAAACGGTGTTTTCGTACTGGTTGCATTGCACAGCCAATTCTCTGATCGAACAAGATGAGATGCTAATCCGAGTAGTCGGTCACAGGAATATTTCTGAGACTACCTTCAGACCAGTATTCCGAATGCTGAATAAAACTCGAACTCAGACTTGAAATGACGCCATAACTATTCAGTGCTATTCACCATCAGATCCCCCTACCGTTACGTTTGGAAGAAATTGTATAGTGAATGGCACTAAAGAGGTACGACGTCATTTCAAGTATGAGTTTGAGTTTAAGTCAGCGTTCGGAATAGCGAGGTGAAGGTAATAAAAAAACTTAAGTCCGACAAACTTGGCTCACATGTACATTTTTTATAGAAGAACCTACATTTTCGGCTTTCGTATAGCAGTCATTATCGATGGAGTTGGTGGGCCGTGCAATAAACGAAGTTGGTGTATGACAGCTTAATATAACAAAACACAGGGGTTGGAGGTCTTCTTATCGACATGACAAGACGCACTATATGTTGGAAACGAATACTGAAAATGTTGCTGAATTTGTCGAACTCGTCTTTTACTACCTTTACGTCGCTATTGATGTTTCGTCATTCGTTCCTGACAAGTTGTGTACAAGAAGACCACCTACGCCTGCGTTTCACATTGTTAAGCTGGCGTACACCAACTTTGTTTATCGCATAATCCACTCCTTCGAGCTACGAAAGCCAAATTTTAGACATTTCTATAAATGTAAATGTGAGTGGAGTGTGTCGGACTCAGCTATAGTCTGGGTACTCGGTCTGCTTGTCCCATTCCATGACAGATGCATCAGCGTTTAAAAATTAATACTTTAACCCAGTTTCGACGTAAGAGTTTCTATATGATAGGTTTTTCAATTAGAAAGACAAAAGATATTGCAGAGACACCATTTACAGTTGGTACTTGGCATGATTATGCCTAATACACTCTGCAGTCAAAAATTTCTGGTGCTGTGCCACTTTTGCAGTTTTATTTTTAAATGTTTGCAGCCTTTCCAAAAGTCCATCGGTTGTCGTAGCATAGATTGTAATTGCATACCTAATTTGTGATAATATAAGAGCTTCGAACATATTTCGTTTGCAGTTTATGTTTACTGTGCACGGGAATGGATATGCGTAAACAGAAACGGGTATAAACTATTAATGCTTCGATTTTTGTTGGAAGGGAGGGTGGGGGACTCCTAAAAAAACCGGCCCTTCAAAGGGGAACCAAAAAAATTTTAGGGCGAGTTAAGGGGAGGGACTAACAAATTTTGGAAGGGCTCCACCACAAACTTCCACCCCCCCCCCCCTCCCGCTGACAAATTCTGAGCGGTCCCTAACAGAGTTATTTTAGTTGGCTTTTGGGCTTAAACGGCAGACTTCCTGCGTGGTTACTTGAAAACAAGTGGAATTGAAGTAATTGAATAAAAGTATCAGATAAAAACAAGAGCCTACAGCGCAAGCCAAAAAAGCACGGAATTTTAGCTTTAATGTTGGAGGTTGACGTCAAACCACACAAAAAAACCAATTCGTAATAAATTCGCTTCCTTAAAATGAGCCTGAATTGTTGGCTCACCAGCATTGTTAGCACCTGTTTAATCTTGAGGGCCTTAGGGCTTCGGGCAGATGACCAGGAGTGATTAACGCTCGTTAAACCCTTTGAAACCCTTTGAATCTTCAGCCTACACCTTCAGGCCGTCGTTGGCTGATTTGTATTGTTGCCTAATAACAATGTTTTTCAAACAATGTAAAGTAATGAAAATGGTCACTTATGGGCCCGTAACTCCGGAACTACTTTACCAATTTCGATGTTTAGGCTACCACTACCTGTATTACTTTTGGGGTTACACCGCTCTTCTAGGATTTTTACCACAAAAGAAAAGTTATAGTTGTTGAGGGATCTCAGCGTCACATTACTGGCGTACAGATGAGCAACTCAGGTGCTATTTTGAACTGCTATTGCGGCCATTTTGGGGTTGGCGAAAGATTCTTTCGTTGATGTGGAACTCAAAAACATGGAAGGGGGGACGCTTCGAGCACCTCCAGATCGACGCCTATGATGGAAAAAGGCCTTATCCCCACATAAGACTAACATCTGGGACGTCCGTAAGGTATATAATCACTCTAGCCTCTTCTACGAAAATCCGACATGTTGTCCTCTTGCTGTCGGTCAGTTTCCAAAACACCCGTTAGACGTCTCTACTGCATGTTCATGGTGATTGACGGCAGTGAGTCAGCGAATATAGCGGCCTTACTCGGGAGAACCTCTGATTTCTATTTGCGTTTCCTGGATAGGGACTAAGTTAATATTTATACCTTGAAGACGTATAAAGAGCGGCAGTTTCGTTTCTCCTTCAGCTCTCTTTAGAATCATTCGTTAAAGTGGTCCTACCACCTATTGAAAGATTGCCAAAATCTGGCAACTGGATATCTAGCCCTATCTAGCACTTGTTCGCATCAAGCGAACGAATGCACAACGTCATTTCTTTTTACGAAACGAACAAGCCACTAGCCTCCTTAATTATTGAGTGAAAATTTGATACTTCCTCCTGCATTCGAGCAAGCTGTAAAGGAGCAAGCTGTAAAGATTCATAACACCACTGCCGCTAGATGGCGCCGCGGTATTTTAGTCCGATTTTCAATCGACGGTATAGTGCCACTTTAATCGAAATAATGAAAAAACTCAAAACGCATGTATTCATTATTGGATAGTTATGTGTTGAACACGTTTGAGGTCAATGCATATGCAGATAATATTGAATTCGGGAGTTTTAATTCCTCTTAGAGGGGGGGGGGTTGAATATAGGCATGTGTAGCCTTGCCGAAAGCTGAGAAACACACGAACACGACGATTGTGCTTGCATAACGTGACCCGCTTTTATGTAATTCTGGTATATACTCGGGCCACACAGAGAATGAATTGACATTATCATCGACTGTCTAGTCGTGGAATACGCCCGTCACTGTTGTCTGCAAGGTGCACTCTGGTGTTCGATTCCCGCCGCACCGAGAAGAATATTTCTAATAAGAACACTCGTTTACTGAAAACCGTTTTACGCATTTTCGCAACCATGAACTACAATTACGACTGAGATAAGCAGCGAATCTTGCTATATAAAACCCCAACCCCTCGCCCGAGTTTAGTCGTAACTTGCGTCCAAACGCTTGTGGTTAAAGCCCTCTGTGTTTCGATTTCCATTTTCTCTGCTTCTGATCTCGTCTTAAATTCACGTTGATCTGCCTTGAATTAAAAAAAACAAAAACCTAACGACATTAAATCTCACTAGCTTACAATGTAGCAAGTTCACCCACGTGTCCCAAACATATAGTTAACTCGCCGCCGTGTCTGAACAATGCTTGCTTTGAGATGTGTGCAGGGGCCCGTTTGAACTCGCTGTGCACGCCATCCTATTACGCAGAGATAGGTCAATGGGTTAATGCGGTATTGAGTCACATGTTTTGAGTGAGTCACATGTAAACATGTAAGTTACAACGTCTGTTAAGTTTTATATTAAGTCCCTGGCACAGGGGTCAACTGAATATTGTTACGAGTGGTTTGCGGTAGGTGCATGGCTACAAACAAGTCAGTATAGAGCAGCGACACGACGTAGTATTTTTGTATATAACTCTATGGTGAAGCCTTAATAGGTTAGTTGCAACGGGCACTGCAGAGAGAAACAGAAGGGCGTCACACTGAAGCCGATGCTGTGAAGAGTGATTTCTTAGACCTAAAACGCGCGATTTTTGTTGTCTGAGAAAACAACGTTATTTTAGGCCTAAGAAATCCGCTCTTCCGTTGTTTTTCCCTCCATTTTTATGTAGTGCACCTTGTAGTTATGCCCTCCAAAACCCATGCTGGTACCAATATGGCGGCAAATGTAGGTGAGATTGAGCCGGTGAGTCAATAGGGAAGTTGGGTCAGGAGTTGAGATGAGTCAGTGGGTCAACATGATTCACTATAGGTCAAGATGGGTCAGTGGGTGAGATTGAGTCGGTGAGTGGGTCAACATGATCGTTAAATTGGGTCAGTGCTGGGTGTGATTGGTAAATGGGCCACTGAGTGTTACGTTAGGTCTGTGGGTCTCCGGGTCAGAGGATCACGGGCTGCACTCCGGCTTTGTGAAGAGCAACAAAAAAAAATCCCGCTGGGTGATAACCATGTCTGAAGAGAAATGGCGATGTCATATTTGGATACTTTTATCAATTCAATAAGAGGACCAATCCAGGCCTGATAGGCAGGGGTAATTGTTGAGGTCGCACGACCCTACCCCGACCCCTCCCCCCCCCCCCAAAAAAAAAATGTTGGAGATCCAGAATTTGATGAAAATGATGCACCTAAAGTTCCGTATTTTTGGGGAAAAAAGCGACCCTTAGGCCTAAAATTGAGGTCTAACAGGGCTCAGACAATTTTTTTATTGTCAATTTCCCTGGCGTTTCCAGGTTTTCCAAGTGGCACCACATGGCCCTTCTGCTCCCGAAAATGCCAGGGTGCAACGGAGAATCTGTTATCAGGAACGGTTACAATGCATACACGTTCTAATGAGACCATGTCCATGCTGTAACCATCACTTCAAATTCCCTCTCTTGTCACAAGTTCTTTTGGGAGAGAAGCTGCGGAATTTGTTTTCCGGCTCCATGCCAGTTGACCCATTGAAACGACCCACTGGCAAACTGGTTTTAAGTCATTACGCCATTGTATTATGCCATTATGCCACGTGAATTTAGCTAGAGGGGATTTACCGTTGGTATGATATACAAGAATGTGAACTCCATCCAACTGGTTAAAATATAACTGACCCATTAGAACTGATCCACTGGTAAACTGTTGCAAACTATACGACCGCCTTTATGGCCATCCACTAACCCATCGTCAGACTGACCAGGATTACAATGGCGCAGCCCGACTAAAACACATCCTTAGGAAGTTAACACAGTTGGATCAATCGATACATCACAAAATTGGAGGCTTTCTTAACCAGAAGCGTCAGATGGAACTGGTAGATGTAACTGCCAATTATTTAAGGACAGGGGATGCGCTGATTGAGTGAGCAAAGCGAACAAAATTCAGGGTGTGCTAGCCAGTGAGTTCAAAAATGGGATTGAATAAACTTAAGCATGTGAAATACGCGCATACAATAAACCAAACCAAGTCGATTTTGCTGACGTAACGGCTTAATGGCATTGGCAAATGTGAAAATTATCATTGTGAAAATTTATAGACGTGAAATTTCTCCAGAAAAAAAGATACGGTAAAGATAAGCCGGTGTGACCTTTTGTACATTCACAGGCCCATGAAAGTATAATATCCACTCAAAACCTAAACTGGTATATGAGAAGCTGCCAAGTTTCCAAAAAGCTCGGCCTTTGAAGGTAGTGATATCATGCAACCAACCAGGGAAAGGCCGCCAAAGTTAATCCTATTAGCCAAGTTAACTGCACCGAATGAACAATTTGGACGTTAAATGAAGACTTGAAGATTGTTACGGCGACTCGCATTGTTCTGGTTTTCATTTCGAACTATTAGCCGGTGCGACCATGTTCAACCGTTTGTACTAAGTCCTGACCCCTGGCAGCCATTTGTCGAATTAGGGAGAGTTTTTACTTTTACGGAAAACATACGTTAAAAATTACGCTGCAAAGGATTTTAACTAATAAATATGTGTGTAAAATGTAACGTTTGTTGCGATTCGTCCATGCTTGTGTTCATCCGCAGCTATACTGTGTCTAAGATACCTCGACGTGCGCAATAAGGTTTATGTCTCAAGCCAAGGCCGACTGAGGCAAAAATTGCGTATCTCGCCTCCCAGCTCCACGCCCCAGTTCTCCGCGCCTACCACGACGTTAATTGACATTCTTTGGGGGAAAAAAGATTTTGGTGATGTTAAATCAACTGTCCTACAGCCAGGATGTGAGATCTGCGACTTCTCTGTGACAAGCAGTGAGGCCATTTTGGCGCTTAATGTACTGACAGCCGTCTGAGGCTTAGGCGCGTCAGGCGACAATAAGATGCGACATCTCCAACGATCCGCATGATATCTCATACGAGCATGTTGAAAAAGCGAATCCCAAACTGCACAATGACGGTCGGCACCACCCAACGTTTCGAGCTGACTCCAGCACATTATCAAGGGGAAAAAATACACTTAAAATTGCATAAAGGCGCAATTAACAGACCGCCGAATACAGGCAAAACTGCCCAAGTTAAAACAACAATTCGAACAATTAAAAAAACATATTTAAAATTTTAAAAAATTAAAAGGGGAAGTGGAGAGTGACCTCTGCAAAAAGAGGTCACTCTCCACTTTTTCAAATTTTAAATCCTTTTAAAAACATGCAACGTGGATCATGCAACGGCAACGGCGTGATCCATCGTCAGTTTTCGAACGTAACCCATACGGATTTACGTTTTCAACCTTTTTTTTTATTTTTAATCCTTGATAACGGTTACGATTCTGGGGCTGAAAATTACATTCATTGTAATTTACGTATCTAACGGCTATTTTACTGTTAGGCCTAGTTTTAAAGTGGCACTATCACCGATTGAAAAAAAAAACAAATGATAATACCATAGCGCCATCTAGCGGCAACGATATTGTTAACCTTTACAGCCTGCTCTCACGTGCGCGAGGACGTACCAAATTTTCACTGAATAAGAAGAAATTTTTTAAAATTAATTTTGACGAACCTCATGTCAGCCGAAGTTAATGCTTGTATGGCTGAACCAGCTCAATTTTGAACTTGCCAGATTATTTTTTGAAAAGAAGAAATCAAATCAGGTAAAGGGAGGTGCCAGCCCAGGGATTCGATCCGGGAAACCACCGATCATCTTCGGGGCCGAAATATTGTCCAGAATTAGCCAGAATACATCCCATAGCCGCTGAAGGAGCATGGTTGCCTGTCACACTACCCTGGCCGGCAGTCCTGGCAGGGACTGTGCCAAGGTCCCCTTTCCAGGGTTCGACCAGATCCGCAATCCTCCAGCAACTAGGCTGAGATCTCTCACCGCTCAGCCACGATGACCACAATAATAATTAAGGTGATTGTGGCTTGTTAATTGTTTCGTTAAAAGAAATGCCATTGTCTTCACTTCCTCGGCTTGGTACAAGCAAGTACCCGATATTGCCAGATTCCGCAAACTTTCAATCGGTGATAGTGCCACTTTAACCCCAATCACCCCGTCTTTACGACCCTGCTTGCAAACTATTCTCTATAGGAGTAAACGAAGCAAGCAGTCTGCCTTAAAGACTGGCCTTGTGAGGATACACCATACACTCTAGGAGTATATTTCATAAAGTATTAATATCCCTCTGTAAAACCCGTCACTTTTACGGTAGCGATAGTGCTGCAAATGGCGAGTTCCTTCGCCAAATACGATTCATAAACTCCTCCAGACTACACGTATGGAAGTCAGTGGTCCGTATTAGTCTTAACGCAGTGATTGACGACAGTGATTCAGCAAATATGGCGCCCTTTTAAAGGCAACTTTGGCTTGAGAAACGGGTCGTCACGTGACAAAAGCCTCGCCGCAGCTGCACTAAAGGAATTCCTGTGACGTCACACTAGCTTTGTAGTGAACAAACACGTAAACGCTTTTGACGATAGAGAATTTTTACACAATGGGCAACAAAATCGTAGGCAAACAGTAGGTTTAAAAGCAACACCAACAACTTACCGGGAGCAAAAAAATGTTACGCTTGGTATCGGATGCAGAAAGTAAACGTTTGGAGTCCAATGTTGACAAGAATACAATCACAGCTGTATAATAGCTACTCTCCAGGTGATAATGGGTCAGGTGTACTTCTTATTTAATCTTCCTCAAGTACCCTACAAAAAAAAATTCATTGACACTGCCATTTTGCTGCCAACGATATGACATTCAGTTTCTCAACGAGTTGGCGCGAAAAGTGGTGAACGAGAGCTAAATGAGAATGAGTGAGAATTTACGAGAGTGGCAGGCTCGCTGCCCACGAGTTAAGAGACATTTGTGCGACGCGTCCGACAAGGGTTGAAATATCATACGCTCTCTAATTTCGGATTTGCAAATCTTTGTAAAATCTGAATATCCTAGTGGAATATGTAAATCATAGTAAATCTGCAAATTCTTTAAATCTTTCAAATCATAGCAAATCAGGACAAATCAAAACGAAATCTGTTTGCAATCTGCCTGAAATCAAGCCGTCCAAGTGAAATCTTCAAATCCAAGTGACACCTGCAAATCGTTGCAAATCTTCACATCTCTATAAATCCTACAAATGACCAGTACAAATTAACACGAAATCTGCAAATCTACTTGCAAATCCAGTAAAATCTTCACATCCACACAAATCACTGCAAATTACCAAATCTCAATGAAATCTGCAAATAGTCATGATCTTCGCAAATCCAAGTTAAATTTTGAAATTCCGAACAAATCTTGCAAATCCGTACAAATCTTGCAATTCCGTACAAATCGTGCAAATCCGCACAAATCCGCGCTAATCTTCAAATCCAATGCAGATCTGAAAATCTCTTGTAGTGATTTCGAATATGCCAATCTCGTACGGTTTTTCCGTGTTTATCGGACCCCTCGCACTTGCATCAAGTAGCCTATTTAGTGTATATGCCGCCTATACCACGCACCATGGCTGTTTGCTGTGACGTGCATATCACGTGACTAAGCTAGTCCAATCAGACGGCCAAACAGCCGCTGTTCTCGTTCGTCATTGGCTAACTCATGGTGACGTCACGGCAAATAGTCATTGCGCATGGTTTAGACACGTACGCTTTTTCAGGGGGCCCCAGAAGCAACGCAAGAAATAGGTCGTAAGCACGAAAACGACTACTGTGTTGGGATGAGAAGTTTTTTTTTTTTTTATACAAATTGCTTTTCCTGGACACGCAGAGAGTCCCACAAAGCCATAAAACATCAATAAAATTTTTATTTTTCGTAATCATAACAAAAACTGGAAAACCGGCACTAAAAAAACACACAACTTTTTAAAAACCGGTTATAGTCATGCCGCTATCTTGGGAAAGATGGTAGCAGGGGTTTTTTAAAAAAAAAATTGTGTGTTATTTTAATGCCGGTTTTTCCAGTTTTTGTGACCAAGAAACTAATGATGCTTTCGAAAATTAAAATTTTGTTGATGCATTTTATGAATTTGTGGGGCTTTCTCTGTGTTCAGGAACAGCAAATTTTATAAAAAAAAATAGGTCGTAAGCAACTACAGACACCATACATTTAAATTTAAATTCCAATAAAATGAGTCACCCAGCTTTCATTTGTTTAAAAGTCATTCTTTAATTGCTTTTATTTCTTTAATGTCTACGTATTTGTTGGCATTTGTAGTCAGTTTGTAGTCCTATTAAATACATCTGTTGACCATTTGCATACATTTGTAATCGAATTGTAACCAATTGTATGACATTTTTGTAAGAGTTTGTAGTTCCTTTGTATGTATTTGTAGGCCATTTGTAGGTAATTCTGGTCCATTTTTAGGTATTTGCGTGCACTTGTCCATTTGCAGGTCATTTGCGGCACGTGTGGTTCATTTTGTACGCATTTATAGTCGTTTATAATCCATTTGTAGGCACGTGTAGTCCATTTGTAGGTAATCGTTGGACATTTGCGGGCATTTGTAGCCCAGCTTGGAAATTTTAAATTCTTTCTGCCATCATTATATAAAACTTCCTTTCAAGTTGAAACAAAAACACAATAATGGTAAAAATTATGTCAAATTTTAGTTTTCTTTGTCTCCAAGACCAACAATTCAAGCAGGTCATCAAATAAGGCATGTTGCATGAAAATTAGGAAAATTTTTTTAGACGAAAATACTAGACACAAGACCGGATAAGAGTTAATCAAAGGCGCCCATCCCATGCACTTACCAACTAACAGATAGTATACAATATTTCAATGCACGACCCACAATACACATTGCACTTCAGTCATTTCAAGAAATAAAATCATACCCCGATCTGCTGGGTGTAATGAT
>JAHWFP010025043.1:0-11012 GCA_023313725.1 Lithobius niger
AGGTTAATCCTATTAGCCAAGTTAATCGCACCTACTAATAGTTCGAAGGTTAAATGAAAACTAGAAGATTGCTACTAGCGGTAGCAATCTTCAAGTTTTCATTTAACGTCCAAAGTATTATTCGGTGCGATTAACTTGGCTAATAGGATTAACCTTGGCGGCCTTTCCCTGGTTGAATGATATCACTACTTTGAAAGGCCGACCCTTTTTGTAAACTTGGCGGCTTCTCTTACCAGTTTTGGTTTTGGGTGGATATCACGACTTTCATAGGCCTGTGAATGACCAAAAATCCCACGGTGTAATTGTCACCCCTACCTTTTTTGTGTGGAGGTATTTTATTGTATGAATGTTCTCATTCATAAATTTCACATTTGCTATTGTCATTCCAAATAAATTAATAACAAGCGTAACAGTATGGTAATTGCAAGGACCTAATCAATTGCTATGGAGCGGTAGCAATCTTCAAGTTTTCATTTAACGTCCAAAGTATTATTCCGTGCGATTAACTTGGCTAATAGGATTAACCTTTACGTTCTTTCCCTGGTTGAATGATATCACTACTTTGAAAGGCCGACCCTTCTTGGAAACTTGGCAGCTGCTCTTATACCAGTTTTGGTTTTGGGTGGTTTTGGTTTTGGGAGGAAACTTTTTCTCCATAAAGAACACGTTCCCACCTGTGCTGACTATGTGCATTTTGTTTCCTAATCTTCTTTCCAGCAAAATTGTCCCTTTTATCGTGGTGGGGCAGATAATTCAGTTTGGATTCGTGTACCGTAAAAAAAAAAGACCAAACCTTTGCAATAAAAGATAAAGATATTCTGTCTCTTAGTGAACCACCTATTTTCAAAAACAGTGCATTCTGACAATATAAGTACTGAAACGATAAGCGTGCAACACTTAAGCATGTTATAATCTACTGTTGAATGACAATACAAACAATGGTTACAACAATAATTTTGCACTTACGAGCCACTTCAGGGCCACGTGCTTCTAGCTGCAACCCCCATTTTAGAAAAAGGCACTTCACCATATGACGCTTTACCTGTCTGCCGAAATTTAGATCTGGCAACTTTCCCTAATGAGCTGTAGACGTGTCGTTATACCCTATGAGAATTAACATGGGAGCCTGCGGACTATAATAGTTACTAGTTACCAGTAGTTACCACTAGTTACCAGTAACACAAATCAACGTTATTGAGGACACTTTTTCTCCATGAAGGACACGTTCCCACATTTTCGTGTTGACGTTTTCTTTGTTACTGTACCGAAGACACCTGATTCAAACGATTTGCAAAGATTTCTACCGCATGGGGAATTTACGCCAGTATGCTGAAATCACGTATAAGTTGGTTTCAGTTAAAAGACACGGTCTGCTAGTGAGCCGCCATCTGACAACAATAACACTCTAACAATTACGCTCTGACAATTAAGCTCCAACAACAATAAAACGTCTACTTGGCGGCGACACACTAGCGTGTGTCTAGATATGCAGTTAAGAAAACAAATTGCGTTGATAATGCTGTTGCTAAAAAACGTACGTCCACTTCATTGTCCTAAAACAATAAAATTATAAAACCAGAGGACAAACACTTACGCGTGTAATTTAAACAGTATAAACACTATGCTTAGTGGGTCCACAATACAGGCCGTGCTATGTAGCAAGCCTCAAACCCTCAACTAAGAAAAATGAGTTTCCCATTGAGACTAGCGACTGGTGAGCTCAAAGACGGTGAGCTGGTTGAAAAGTTTTGATGGGTTTATATAATGAGTGACGCAGGATGCCTGCTCCCTCATTTTATTGTTTTTGAACTTTGGTATTATTGATAATTTGTTGCAATCAATTTACCTTTACTGTACGAATATTTTTCTTGGGTTGCTTAATGGGGAAAAAAAAGGTTTTGAAGAAAATAAAGAAACTGATTTTTCCTATGACTTTTACGCCCCCTCGGATCATTCTTGGGGGGGCACTTGCCCCCCCTGCCCCCCCGTTATTTACGCCACTGCATCTCGGTGAGTGTTTTTAAAAACAAAACCAGACCTACACATTTCAGATGAACCTTGATACTATTTTAATAAACAGAATGTTTCTAGGAGGCTCGGATCCATAAGGGGCGCGTGGGAGCGATCGCCCCTCCTAAAAGCCTCAAAGTGGCAGTAACACCAATTGAAAACCGGACGAAAAACCGTGCCGTCAGCTAACGGCAGTGATATTGTTAACCTTTAAGCTAGAAGTGCCACGAGGAAGTGCCAAATTTTCACTCAATAATTAAGGAGGTGGTGGTTTGTTTGTTTCGTTAAAAGAAAAGCTGTTGTGCATTCCTACACGCTTGGTTCAAGGAAGTGCTAGATAGCGCTAGATGTTGACAGATTCTGCCTACTTTCAATCGGTGATAATACTACCAACAAAGTGAGTACATTGCTCTAAGATGCCACCGAATCAACCCTCACGAGCTGATGATGCTATTTTTAAAAGTCGTGATTTCACTGACTGCGAATCTTACATTTTGACGCAGCATAATAGGTATATTGAGAAATCCGTAAAGAATTAACATAATACTTCTTTAATAAAAATTTCTGTTATTTTTTTACCGATTACCTAAAGATTATATAGTAGGCCTATATTTTTTACGCTTAGAATTATTTTGTTCACAGGCATTGGCAGTTTTCAAAAACGGCCTACTTCTTTTACAGGTCGTGAAAAAGAGCTTTGCAGAAGTCTTCAAATGCTCCAAAATCTTTAAAACTACACCACCTTCAAGGGTGCCTCCTCCGCCCCTCCTGCCAGTCCACCACTCCCAAAAATCTGAGCTGAAACCGCTAATGACAAATAGTGATCTTAACCCCGAGCTAAACTGTAATCGATCCTCCTAAAATGTCATCCTGGATCCGCTACTGGTTTCTAGAAGCAAATTTTTCTGAATTGAATGTGTATACCCCTTGTTGCGATACAGTGTTGCTGTCTTTATTTTCATAATTAGAAAACAAAAAAGAGCTCGTTTGATGTTTAAGGTGCTTTTGGTTTAACTGATCCGTCCGAAGTCAAAACAGGAACGTAACACAAATAAACTGTCCTGTAAGGTTTCACATACCGCAGTGTTCCTGTACTGTTTAGTCCACGTGAAACCTTACTGCTGTATTCAACCATTAGACACGTAAATAAAATTAAAACCGTATTCCAACTTTCAAAATTATTGTAAGAATAATTTAGTGAATAATTATTATTTATTGCATTCCGTACAACGAGGTACATGTAAATGAGTGAAAAAAAAATAAGAAAAAATAGTTATAAACTGTACAAGAATTATGTATATAAAAAAGGGAACGGAATAACAATGGGGACGAAACAAAGAAGTCACGTTAATAGCACAGAAGAGTGTTCCTCCTCCTGCAGCACTGCCACTCCCTGCACATGGTCAAGTGCACACTGCCGTAACACTAGATATCTTGCTGCGTCCGAATTTCGCACCACTTTCCAAACTTGAGCAAACCTGCCGCGACAGTTCCACCCAAACCACGGCCCCAGCCATCGATGCCACCCCTGCATGCAATAATGAGGGAGTTGGACGAGTTTTAAACTGCACTCCACAGTGTCGCTTGCATTGTATTGTATTGTATTTTATTGAGCCTGAGCCGAAGCCATGTGCCCACATCAAAATTACAACGAACATATACACAAAACGCTTGCTGTACAAAAAACAACAATTCCATGGTAAGCATGCCTCCATCCCTATTCCCTACAGACTTAATGATTATGCCAATACTTTGGTAGATGCTGCGCTCGTTTCACAAGCCCGTGGTAGCTCATTAATTGAGCCGTTAGTGAATGTATCACACGTGGTCAGTCCATAGAGTGACATGGCCCTGGTCTTAAGGAGACGGATTTTCACTTCTGATGAAAAGCTGAAAGTATGCAGGGTGGCGTTCCCCGACCGGCAAAGTTCCGACCGCACTTTTCTTATATGTTTGACGTCACCCAAGTCGGAAGAAAGTTCAACTCCCAGGTATGTTACCGAAGTAAGCCAAGACAGTCTACAGCCATCCAGCCGCAATGGTGCAACCATTTCACCATTTCACCGTCGCCACAGAAAACAATCCCCACTGATTTGGTTCCATCGAAAGAAAGTCTATTTACTTTCAAAATTTCTTCAAGTTTTACCAAAAGGAACTCCAGTGCTCGACGACTGGATGCCAGAAGGACAGCATTGTCTACATACGCCACTATGTTGACAGCAATTCCATCAATCCAGCATCCAGTATGCATGGTGCCAATTCTTTTCACCGCTTCATCCAACACCAAACAAAACAGGAAAGGCGAAAGAGGGCTACCCTGTCTGACCCAACAGGCGGCCAAAAAAGGTGAGGAGATGATACAGCCCCAGCGGATCGAGAGCAACTGTCGCTTGTAACAATCATTCACAAGTTCAGTTATGTAATATAATATCCACCCAAAACCAAAACTGGCGTAAAAAGTTTCCAATAAGGATCGGCCTTTGAAGGTAGTAATATCATTCAACCAGGGAAAGGCTGCCAAGGTTAATCCTATTAGCCAAGTTAATCGCACCGATTAATTGTTCGAAAGTTAAATGTTAACTCGAAGATTGCTATCGCGGTAGCAATCTTCAAATTTTCATTTGACGTCCAAAGTATTACTCGGTGCAGTCAAGTTGGCTAATAGGATTAACCTTGGCGGCCTTTTCCTGGTTGAATGATATCACTACCTTCAAAGGCCGATCCTTTTTGGAAATTTGGCATTTTACAGTGGTATATACCAAGTTGTTTTGCTGTTAAATGTTAGCTTTTGCCATTTCCGACCTTTTCATTAAGATGGATGGCTAGTAATTAAGTAAGTTTTGTTTCAATTTATAGTATTTTAATGTATCTTTAGTATCTTATAGTATCTTTAGCTTTATCATTGAAATTTACACTTCTTAACTGTACCTAACTTTATTTTAAAATTGCGGATTCACTGATTGCATTTTAAAATAATTTTATAACGTTGGTCTTTTATTGTATGCCAACATAATTTTAACTACATCTGTAAAATGTATCTGATTCTGTTACACATTTCTTGGTCTGTGTTAATGAACTGAGCGTGTTAAATCCTGATATTTGTGACTTTAAGTGCTGTAAGTTTTAACCTTAGGCTGTATAAATAGTTGTCGGGCACATACAGGCTGATATGGGCTTCGTGGCCGTTTCAAAATATAAATAAATTATTATATTGTTATTATTATATAAATTATGATTATTATTATACTGCAATGTACTATACGTGTATACGTCTACTATATGTTGATTATAATCAGATGATGAATAAAATTATTGACTGGAGCATTAATAATGCAGTGTGTCTCTGAAGAAAAGACTGTTTTCATGCATTTGAAAACACCACACATGGGACTAAGACAAAGAGAAATTATTTATCTTGAGGAACCATATAGGATTATTCAGATTAAAGAAGTAAATGCAGCTTAATACCTAGGTATGACCATTAATTCGAATTATACAGTATATTTAATGAACATGTTGAATTACTAATTAAGAAATTAAAAAAAGCTTTTTACAAAAAGTATACCATTTGAGACCAATCTTAAAACATAATAATAAAAAAAATTGTGTATTATGCATGGATTGAATCTTACCTACTATATGGAATTGAATTGTATGGCTTCGCACCAGATTATCTTATAAAAAGAGAAGTATTCAAAATAAAATAGTTAAAATATTATTTAAAAACAATAAGGACTGCTCGACGCATGAAATGTACACGCATAACAATATAATGAAGGTGATTAACTTGAGGAATTACGTCATCGTAGTAAAAAACTACTTTCGTGTGTTTAAATTTGTGTTCCTGTGATAGAGAGATAATTTTCTCTAGCCGGAACAATTTACAATTAAAAGTAGCTATAATTAAGAACAATAATGGGAAACGCAACAGTGATTTTGTTTTGCCATCTGTTTGTTTTTAACCGATTATTATTATAATTATGATAATAATAATTATTATTATTTTTATTAGTTATATATATAGTATGTAACTAAATGTATGTACATATGTAACAGTGTTGCCAGTGAGGGCGTCAGATGTAATGATGAAATATGTATTGAATTTGAATAAGATGTATTAAAGATCTCACAACAGCTTTGCAAAAAGCTTCGAGGATTGCAATTTAATTGTTATTTATAATAAGGTTATTATCATTTTTTTTTGTTCAGGGCACTTACAAGCTCCGGCTTCATGTTTTTTGGATCTTACAAGTATTTGTACTTCTGATTGAAATATATTATTATTATTATTATTTGCGTAAAATTTGCAGTTGCCCCCTCCCCCTCCCTTTCCAACCTTCCACGATCATCAGTCGGAACAGGCCACTCATATTATCCCCTTACGGCCTTCAGCTGGTTAACGAAGACTTTTTTTAAATTTAAGTCGGGAACAATGAACATACTTGGGTTGCCCAGTTTCAGGAAAATAAAACAATTTTTCTAAGGAATAATAAATTAGTTTTCTGCTGCCTTCTTTTGCTTTCTTAATTTAAAATAGTATTATTTCTAGCGTATTTTTCATTACGGAAAAGATTACGGAAAACGGCTGCTTGGTAGTGACAGGCTGTGAAAAGAAGCCAGGTCTGCTTGCCTGCAAAATGCGTCATTATGATAAGATCTGGCAAGCTGCTTCTGTCTTGGCAAGATTAGACAATATTGCAGTTTCCATCGTAACTCGATTAGTTTTCCCACAGGTTGGTGCACCTTGTTGCATCCGAGTTCGCAGAGCTAATGAATTAAACCGTAGTGCATGAGGCCACAGTAAGGCGTGAGCCTTGCAGGCAGCCTTGGCAAAGTCCCCACCAGGACTGCTGGCCAGGGTGGCGTGAGAGGCTACCATGGTCCTTCAGCAGCTCTGGGAACTATTCTGGCCAATTCTGGCCAATCTTTCGGCCCCTGTGATGATCGGAGGTTTCCCGGATCGAATCCCCTTCTTCTTCTCAAAACAATCTGGTAATGTTCAAAATTGAGCCGGTTCAGCCACACAAGCATTAAATTGCTTCGGCTCACTTAAGGCTCAAAAGAAATTAGTTTAAAAAAAAAGTTAGACGCAGGCTACCACTAAACCACGAATTAAATACTCGATCATAAAATAATTACGGTCTAATAGGGCGATATCTCAGTAATCAAGTATTTTTGGATATGTGTTGCATAGGACTTTTTGACTTATCTTTACCTCCTTAGTTTACTCTGGAAGTTTGTCGGTTTTATTTTGAAGCACCCTGTATAGGAACCATCTTAATAGATCTAAGAAAGCATTTGACTCTTTCGATAAAGAAATATTATTACAAAAATGTGAAAAAGTAGGATTAGGAGGAAAAGTGTATAACATACTCAAAGATTACCTACCTAACAGGAAAACAACAGCAAAACTAGAAATTGAAACAAGTGATCCTGTTGTTAAGTTCGGATTACCACAGGGATCAGTTCTAGGCCCTTTGCTATTCTTGATTTTCGTAAATGACATTGAAACTGGTATTGAAAAGACATATTTTTACATATTTGCAAATGATATGATTATGATATCAATAAACAGCTCTATAAAAGAAATGGCAGATGATTTACAGGAAAATTTTAACATAATAAATTGTTGGTTGATAAAAAATGATATGTTCATAAGTGCTGATGAAACGTTTTACATGGAGATTGAAATATGACTAAAAATGAAAACACTAAAATTTATGTGCATGAAAAAGACTATGAATATATGTTAAATGATAAAATCAGTTCAAATAGTGGAAACACGTGTAATAATTTAGAAACTAAGAGAAATACAAAGTATTTAGGTATAACCATTGACTTCAATTGGTATTTTAAAACACTCATAAAAATGCTGATAAATTAACTTGATTTCTATTGTCAAAGATTTGTCAATTAATAAAACAAAACAAAAATTATGTATAGTACATGTTGGATAGAAAGTCAGTTAAGATATGAAATTGAAATTTATGGACTTGCATAATAAACAGATTACAAACACTGCAGAGAAAATTGTAAAAACCTTATTCAATAATAACCGAAACAACACAGAAGAGTTATATAAAAAATATGAAATATTGAAAATTCTAAAATTAAGAGACGAAATTATTATAATTAAGAATTATTTTATAAATACCAATAAAAACTGCAATTCAACAAAATGTGAAAGATTAAGAATACAAACAAATAAATTTAATGTACCGTGACGGACAAACAAATACAGAAGAAGAAATAAACAATATTATGTGCCAATGATTTTTAACCAATTACCGGATAAAATGTTAATTCATTTTAATATCATGTTTTTGAAACACAATTATGATTGAAGTTAGATGAATAACGTAATTTAACTTTGCAATTATTAAGAAATTTGTCACAAATAATTACATAATGTTGAAGAAGAATAAATCTCTAAATAATAAGATTTGGTAAAATATTTAAGTTGTTGTTCTAGAATGTATTATTTATTACAAAGTGTATTTGTATTGTTGTATTTATTTATTTGTTTATTTTGTGTTTTAATGTTTGCTTCTCACACAAGTCTGAATGGACTTCGAGATTGTATAAGCAATAAAGTATTATTAGGCATTATTATTATTATTATCATATAATACCAAAGATATATTTAAAAATTGGGTAACCTAAAAATTAATTCCCTTAAGCTAATAATAATAATAATAGGGGAATTATGTTATTATTATTTTTTTAAATATTTTCTAGTACTTAATACTATTGACAAATCAACGATAAATGAAAGAAGGAAAACATTTCAGTTAAGAGTACCCCTTTTTTGAAACAATTATGGCAGGAAAATTAGTGCATACTATATACCCCATTTATTTAATCTACTCTCAAAAAAATTGTTTTTCATTACAAGTTATAGTGCATTAAAATAGGAATTAAACAATTATTAATTGATGTATTATAATACATGATTCCATAAGAGTTGTTTGTAAAAATTATTTCTAAAATTTTATTTTGGAGGTGATTTTACTCTACTAAATATGTTCTTGAAAAATATTAGTTTAAATGAAACCATATTGACGTTCTTGCTATAAAAACCGAATTTTTTCTATTAAAATATGTGTAACCCATATTTTCTTTTTAGTTGAGTTGAGTTGAGTTTATTACTGATATTTAGAAACATATACACTGACAGTCATATAAGTGACAAACCCACATACCACAAGAGCAGATGCCTGCGTTTTTGTTTAGACAATTGTTCTAAATTTGTTCTAAAGTTGCGCTAAACACAGAATCTCTTGTGGTAAACGTTTGAAAAAAGCTCGTGTTTTTTTTTTAGAATTATTGTGATGAACCTACATACACAAGGATTTAGATACTTCATGGAGGTTCTTTTCTTTGCACCATAATACATTTAATAAAATAGATAAAAAAAATTGATGACATGAAAACAGTTAACGAAAAGAAAGTTGCAGGAATGCAATTCATCGAAAAGAAATATGAAGATAAACGCATTGAAAACATTGAAATTAGAAAAGAAAACTAAGCAATAAAAAAAAGGATAAAAACGTCGGAAGAAAAAGTGGACAAAATGAGAAGTAATTATGAAGACCCACAGGTGTTACAAACAAAACTGAATGAAGTAAACTAAACACAAAACGAAAGTGGTGAACAATACAATAGAAATAGAAATATTGAAATATTTTATGTTACTCGGGAAAAAAATGAAGATATGTGTTATACACTACACAGAATTCTAGATGGGCTGAAAATAGACAAGTTTGTTGATAGCCAAATACAAAGAGCACACAGACTTGCGAAGAAAAACAAAGCAAAGTCAGAAATAATAATAATTCAATTTAGAAATAGGCTAAACAGAGACGAATGACTAAAAGTAAAAAAGGGACGAATCACAAACGATGATATTTTCGAGATTGGAAATAAAACAAAAATCAATACGAATGAGCATTTAACACCATGTTACAAGGAGCTACTTAACAAAAGAGCAGCTAAAGCAAGAATTCAAGTTCATTGGGACAAGAGAGGGAAAGATACAACTGAGGAAAAATAAAACTGAACGAGACATGCACACAATCAAGAGCAGTGCTGATCAGGAAAACCTTGTGCAAAAAATTGCTCCTAAATAATGGCAAATATGCCCTTTGATATTGGTGAAAGAGAGGAAGATTGTGAAGTGGTTTACTGTTTTGATAAACTAAAAGGGATATTTACACATATGGATACTAAAACTGGTTTGATTGGTTTGCATGTGAATATTAGAATGTGGACATTAGAAGTTGTAGATTGAACTGGGACGTGTTTCTAATGGTAATTGGGACTACTGGCACTTACTGAAATTAATATAAAAAACATGAAAGTGAAAATTATAGGCTAAATAACTATGAACAGTATATATTTCATGTAGAAATAATCAAAAAGGAGGTGGTGTTATGCTATTTCTATAATAAAATCCAAGGTATTTCAAGTGAAAGCTTTAGTGATGATAACAACAATGGATAACACCATGTAGTATCTGAACAACAATGTAAGGCTTCAGATACTGCAGTGTTGCGTCATCAAACCTTACTGCTATATCCGTATGGGACTAAACGCGCAGCCAAGTCTCAAGTTCCCGTTATCGCCACTACGCGGCGACGAAGTTGAGCTACGTGAAACCGAAACCTAAAATGGAGGCATTCGCTCGCAAAAGACCTTAGCCGCAGCGCTGTTACTAACCTAGCGTGAGCATTATTTTACCCGCCAAACTCAATCCGCGGTGAAGATGTCGGCTCGCGTTGTTCTTCCCGTATCGCCACAACAACAACAAACACAGCGTTACCCAACACCACCGGTGGGTCAGTCCCGTAGAAATAAGAAGAAATGTATGAGGCGGCGTCGTGAACGCGAAGCAGAAAGGCAGCAGAAGCTAGCCAACAAGGAATCGTCCAAGGAAGGGCAACTGGTCAACCTGCCACTACAAGAAGTAGATGAAGCTCCCACCACGCCGTCGTTATTCAGTG
>JAHWFP010025046.1:0-11801 GCA_023313725.1 Lithobius niger
TAATTCTCTTTTTCTAAAATATACAAAATTTTGGTCAATTGCCTTTTGTTTTGGGCTACTAATACGAAATTGTACATTTTTTATTCTGCATGAATAGATGGGAGTTTTCAAAAAGGATAGATGTGCCGTGCAAGGACTTTTTTTTTTTGTTCTTTTATACTTTATCATCAGGCAACCTGATTAAAAGTACCCCAACTGCATCTGCCTTATTTAGCAAGAATACGTCATCAAATATCACTATAGGCACATTCAATGTGTGCATGACCACGCATTTTAACCAAATTTGTGTCACGCATGCCTAATTCAACTGGTATATCAGGGCTCGATTTGTCGTAGAAAAATTGCATAGCAGAAATGCGATACAAAATGCAAATTTGCGTAGCAGTCACGAAAAAATGATTAGCAACTTTTAAAGAATAATTTATTTAGTAAAAAAAGAATACAAAAAGCTTATTTTATTTGAAACAATAGCCATTTTTGTTTCACTTTTACTTTGCTACACACACGAATGCTTGGTCAAGATTATGGCTTCCGAAATCCGATGCATGTTAAGACTATTCTGACCCGTGTCTGAAACTAAAGCGCCACCAACTAAATACTGAAGGTGATGGTACGACCAATCATTTTCCAGAATGCATGTGCGATGCTTGGCCTGAATATAAAGTAGGAGGGATTAGCATCTCCGTGTCAGCCAACACGATTATGAATACGCTGTTATGTTGTCTCGTTTAATACAGTTGCGTCGCTAAACTGCGATACATTATTTAATTTTGCATCGCTAAAGTTTAAATTTGTGGTGCAAATTGCGATGCGATACCGCTCATTTCGAGCCCTGTTCTAGGCGCCAAAACGAACGTAAACTATTTATGCAATTAGCTAGTTGTACAGTAGTGGCTCTAGATAAATAACTTTTATGTTGAGCCACACCAGCATTCAGCATTATGTATTTCTTACTAGCAGCAGCTTTACATGGAATTTGTGTGTCAAACTCATTTTTATAAAACATTATCAAAAAGATGTCACAATAAATAAGGGTCATTAAATAACCAACCCCCAACCCAACCCAACTTGGAAGTATTTTTTTTATCATTTTTTATTCATTTATTTATTGGTAGTACACAGGGGTGCATAACATTCTTACAGGGCAAAATTTTCCTACAGATTTTTCAAATTTCCACAGCCTTTCACTGTGTAGGCAAGCCATTTTTCAGTGAATTTCTTCATTTCGCTGAAATTTCCCGCGAACCTCGTTCTAGCGTTCTGGCATATTCTGCACCCCCGGTAGTACAAAACTTAAGAGACATAAATGGGGCCACTACCGCAGCGGCTCCAAGCTCGTCCACCATCGATCTGTGTATGTGGAAGGTAGTACTATTGCCATTGGTGTAAAATAATGTCAGTTTTTTCCCAAATTACGAGCCTCGCTCGCGCTATCGCGCTCGCTGCGGCTGACTACATAACATCAGAAAACGCAACCAAAATCTTATCCGTCTAACCATCACGCGCTGGAATCTAGATAGCTGGCAATCTTGCTTGGAGCTTCTGCGGTAGTATGCCCAAAAAATGGTTTGGTTTGAGTTACCCGACCGAACCTAAACTTTTTTCCGTCCAAGGAAAAAAAATCGCCCTCCCTATTTTGACGCTCCATCCTGCGATACAAAAATGGTTCAAATGCTTCGTGGAAAAAGGAAAAATATTGCTCCGTGTACATGAATGTAGCCTATCTTTATTGCATAAAAAAATATTAAATTACAATTTTTGAAGTAAGACTTTCTGATTTAGTAACAAAAAAAAATTTCCGACCGACCCTATTTTGTTTTTACTGCGTAATGCAAACCAAAAATTTTTTTGTTGGCCTAACGTACAGCAAGCCACCTTTATGCACTAATGTTTCTTTAAGTGACATGACCTGGATTCGAACTGGCAAACCAGTTCATTCGTTCCACTAGATCATTGCATACCGCCTTGGCCACCGATATGGCCACTTGTGAAGACTGTTTGGGACTGATTAGCCGGTTTGAATCAGTGTCACATCATTTATGAAACCTTAGTGCATAAAGGTGGCATATTTCCACTTTTACTTTGCAATACTGCCCACAGGAATATACTGTCGTTAAACTAAACGTCGTCAAACTATGCCTTCTCTCCAAAAAAAAACGTTAATGGCAATAGTATGAAACTCACTCATCGTGAAATGGATTTAAAATAGTTTGAAATCCATTTTACGTGCCTTCTTTCGTTTCCTAACCTATAATACATCATCATCCAAACACTAAATCTAACAAACAAATTGTAACAAATTTAACCGCTTGTAAGTTTCATAGTACAATAGCAGAATAGACTTTTATCCTTGTAGCTAGGCTATAGTAGTATTACAAATTGTGTTGCGAATTAATTCGTGTCGTGAATTAATACTACTAGGCCTCCCAGTGATAGAACTTTCTGCAACTGTCTGCGACAGTAATTGTCAAAAAAAATAATTTGTCTGCAGCTAATCTGTTTTTGTCGTATGGTTACCCACATGTTTATTGGTTTTTATGGGAAAACTTTTCAGTGCTTTATCATATTGATCTGGCTACTTCACCAATATCTCGTCGAGACGATTAAAATGGTGTATTGGAATGTCAAAATCGGTCAAAAATTGACAAAACGGCAGAAATTTGGCCAAAATTTGTCTGCGATGTGGCGCTGATTCTGCCATGGGGCCAGGCCTTAAAAAAATTGAAACCTTTTAGCCTAATACAATAAAAAGTAAAATATAATAAAAGTAAGAGAATTAATCCAAAAAATTAATAATCCGAACAAAGTAAAGAAATGTTGAAGTGGGCTAGGTATACATGTAGAAATCCACCGCCCACTTGCACTCGCCAATCAGCGATTAAACTAGGCAGGTTGGCGACTAAAATATTTTTGCTATAGGCCAAATCGGCCGGTGGCTTGGTGATAAAGAAAGCCAAACCGAACTCGGCATATTTTCACTTCTTCTTGGCCGGTTTTAATGTTTCAATACATTAAAGGTTTTTCTACCAGCTTTCCAATGGTCCAAATCTAAAGCTTCTAGCCCTTACTGTTCAGAAGTTAGGAGGAAAAATGCTACTAAGATACAAAATTTCTTTATTATCAACTAGTTTTTGAAACCTATGCATATAAAATCATGTGAACGTACCATGCATTATTGATAAAAGAATATTGCTAAGACTCATTGGACCGAGTTGAATATTTCCTTTGGCATCCAATTTATAAAAATAGTTTTTTTAGACATCGGATGCCAAACTTAATTTGGCGACTAAAGATGTTTGTTCTATCGGTCAATGGAGAGTAAAGAAAAATATGAATCTACACCTATAAGGCTAGGCCTACATCAGAATCAACAATACTGTTTTCCTATGCTCATTTCATCCAGTCTCAAAAGGGCTAATACGGAGGAACACAACGTGTTGTAAAGGCATGAGGCCTAAAAATTCCCGTCGATTGGTTGGGAGACCCGACACCAACCATCAACAACTCGGGGACACCTTTTTGTTTCTTAGCGCCAAAAAGCGCTAGGCCTATTTTTCACTTCCAAGTTTAAAAATTCATATCTCCCTGGAAAATGGACTTCATCGATTCTGGTTTGCAGCTCTTAATAAACCTGAACTTTATCTAACATCCTGTGAAAACAGAACTTGAAATTTCACCATACTTTGGTCTACAGCTTCATTTGAAAAAGTGCTCAAACTGAGCGCAGACGCACGCAATCTCCGTCGCCATTTTCTACAAACATGTAAATATTTATTTGTATTTCTCGAATTTATTTCTAGGCATAAAGCCGACTAGCTTAGTGCTGTGCTAGTTTACATGTTTATTATGTCTTCAATGTTTTTATTTTACTAAGGTGACGATTTTAGCAACTATGAAAACTTTGACCACAACAACGGTATTTTTGCGGCTGCAATTTTACATTTAAAATTTTATTTTATGCGTTATAGCATTTTAAAACACAAGCTAGTTTATTTAATCTTTTGCCTAGGCTTTTATAAAAGCATTATTTAACGTAATCTTTTCTCATGAACCCTACCTTGTTCAATATGGCAACACAACTACAATTATGTTACCGGACATTTTCAGTGTGTATCTTGTATTTTTATTTCAGGGCTCCGACCATAGTGATCTCAATTCCGAATGCACAACCCCCCTTTCCTTCAATAGTTGCAATGCATAACATTGTAGTTTTTATAAAAAAAAATGTATAGGCCTATTTCACGTTGTTATGAGTTTAACTCAATGCACTATTCAAGCCTAGGCCTCTAAAAACACCCAAAAGTCGGCAAATTCCCTTTACCATCCAAGCTCCTTCCAATCCGAACTCAGTATTTTCTCTCCCCACCACTCAGAGTGCAAGGCTACCCTGCCCGTCCGCGCCGTCATGCCAACTTCCGGTAATGACAGCTCGGCCGGATTTGGTCAGTTACTCCTCCTCCAAAGCGACCCCTCTACCTCACCCCCCCCCCCCTCTCCGTTGCTCTCCTACAGGTCTGCGGTTTCCCTCCTACCTGCAGGCAGGCAGCAGGTATATAACCAAGCTGAGGGAGAATTTCGTTAGCATAGCTCAAGGACTCAGGCTAGAGGTCACTACGGCTGTCGGAGCAGAGATGTCCAGTCCGAAGGTTGCCGTGCCGGGCAAGGTAGTGGTTCAAGGGTAACTAGTTTATTAGAATTTAATTTTTGGAACAGAATTTCTAAATTTTTAGTCTTAAAATATAAACTTAACTTCTAGTCTTTGAGGGAATTTGTGGGTAGCCAAACGCAATCGGGATTTTGGTTTAGGGCACCCATGATTTAAGGGTTTAAGGTCCCCTTCCTAAAAACCGGCTTTTTTTTCTTTGTTTATGAACTCAGTGTTCATTAAATAATCCAAGATCACCGAGATCTAGCATGTGTTATTGTTGAAGCAGGAGTTTTCAAAAAGGTAGTTTTCCTTGTAACACTAATCTTGATTCAGTGTGATTGATTGACTTTAGTGCAAGAGTTGCTAGAGCTTTCAAAGACTATTTTACATTCTGCAAGGGTCATGTTTGTAACTTAGAGAGTTGCGATAACTCAAACCGACTTTATCTAGTCCAAATTTTGTTGTGAACTTGAATTGTTCATCTTGTCGATTTATTTGTAAATCTCGTGCTTTTAATTGTAAAGCCCCGTTTTTATTTCGTAACCAACTAGTTACTCCGTGTGTAAAAATCTTGTCATGTTTTATTAAAACAGAAAAGAAAGTTGTTTTGAACAACAAATTTTGACTTCGAGTCCGATTTAATTTGCAAGGGTTATTTTAATTACAAATCAATTTTTATTCTAACTCCGAAGTAGGCAATTAAATTAACTACCCATCGTGGTGGCAATGAACCGTGATAGGTAGGTCATAAAGAGTTAGTTAGGACGTCGACGCTCTTCTCCTAACCGTGCAGTAGACACGCTATGCTTCACAACAAAGTAAAAACCGCCGTTTATGATTTAATCTACGATAACCACAAGTACGCCAGATGTCGGTGCTAGAGACAGTAGGTAGCCTACCTCATGACCCTGTAAGCGCCGCTACAGTATATCTTTATATGTGTTCCTATTGATGCAGCCAAGTTATTGAGATCTACCTAAACTTTTGAAATGTGTGCTGTCATCCATCGTTGCTTCAGTTGTGATGGGTTTAGATTAATCCCGAAGTAGTAAAATTAACAATACATGCGAAGGGGGTAAATTAATGAAATTTGTGCTGTCATTCATCGTTGTCAGTTGTGATGTGTTTAGTAATCCCAAAGCAACAAAACTAACAATTAGGGATGTGCCGATATAGCTTTTTTGCCGATGTACCGATACCGATTACTGTTAAAACGGAATGCCGATAACTGCCGACATAACACTAAATAATGATTATTTTGCAAAAAATGAAAGTGTGATACAGTGTCTGCTGCCGATGTACTGCAAGTAAAGACTTGTATTTAATGTAACCTCATAAAAATATTAAAGAAAATACAAAATTTGTAGTACAAAGCTTTTTTCCCTGCAGCCATTTCCCCCAGACCTTACCCCACAAAAAAAGTACATGCAGCCAAATATTTTCTGCACAATTGTAAAGATGTGAAAATGTTGATATTAATTAATCAACAGACGTGCACTTTATGATACATTAGTTCTAAAATACCAGAAGCAGCAGTGTTTTCTTATCTATTTGCAAGCCACGTGAGGACGGGTGGAGCTAATGACGTCTGGTTTGCACCATTGGAAAGCTGGCGAAAAAAGGGTTAAAATGGTGTATTTGAACGTCAAAATCGGCCAATATTTAGTGAAGTTATCATCGTTTTCGTATACATCTAAAAAAAAAGTGCAACTTATATGTGATCCAATACGGTATATCGGCACATCGGCGGTACCGATTTATCGGAATTGCCTCCGATAACTGGCAATACCGATATGCCCAGAAGTAGAATATTTTCTGCCAGTCTGCGACAAGCTTTTTACAGACTAAAATCGGTCTGCGAGAAGAGGGAGGTGTCTGCGGGTTGCAGGTAGGGTGTGAAGGTGGAATTTTGAGTTAGGCCCATTTTGGTTCACGACCAAGTTTCTTTTCTAGCTTTTTTTCTAGACCTTTGTAGGTTGTTTTTGCTAAACAACTCGAGAACGACCAAACCTATCGTCATGACTAGCACCGTTCAAAAGCTCTCGTAAAAATGGTTAAAATGGTGTATTTGTACGTCAAAATTGGTAAATTTTTGGCGAAATTATCTCAAAAAGAAGACCAAGAAAAAAAAATGCAGGGTAAATCGAACTGCAACACTGCCAGTCGTACTGCGACGTAGCGTCGCTCTGATTCTGCTACAGGGGTTATATGAATCCGATAATCGGCACATCCCTAATACTGTAACAATACATATGAAGGGGGTAAACAATAACTAGCAGTGGTAGAAGTTAAATCCTGAAATTCCTGATTTTTGAAAACTTATCCTGTAATGTCCTTATTTTACACATGTTATCCTGAAATTCTAAAATTAATCACATAAAAAAAAAAAGAGTAATTTTCTAAGCCTTCATTTTTGTACCTGCTTAACAAATAGCCTACAGTGCAGTGTTAAGTGCTGTCACGTGAAAGTTCTAAGGAACACAAGAGAGAAAAAGAAAATGCTAGATAAAGAGAAAGGAAGAAGCAAGAAAATGAAATGCGGATGTTAACTAAACGTAGAGATGACATAACATCGATTACATCCCTACAACCTGAAAAAGCACCTACGATACAACTGAACATGTGTGAACAGCTACTGTCAGAAGCAAGTACGAAGTTTACTGGACAAATTCCGAGCTACATACACCCACTTTAACATTGTAGATTGTTCATAATCTCGTAAATTTTCGATTGCTTACAGCAATCTTTTTCAGGCACTTAAGGGTTGTTTTTCATCTCTTTACATCTCACTCCATGGACTGTCATTTTGCGGTTCAAATTCTTTACCGCCGCCGGTGTGCGTATCCTGCGGTTTTTGTAAGGCCATTCCGCTTCATTCAGCCCAGTCCATTGTTGAGGCCGATCGTTGCTCCAGAGTTTTCTACTTGGTGTCTAAAAGTTTATTTTCAAGATCTTTCCCCACTAGGAACGTGACATTTGGACTCGAAGGGCTTTGTAAATTTATTGCAGTTTTATTGCTACAGACTCAAGGCTTCTCAAGTTGTTGTCACACTTAGAATTTGACTTAATGAGCGTCTCAGCTTTATTCCACACGATTTCATGCTTGGTGCCTGTGCAAATGGCGTTGTCGTTGACCTCATTCATAAGTAAGACAACCACCTGAGAAGCCTTGAGTCTGTTGCAATCAAAACTGCACTAATTTAAACAAGTATCCCTCATGAATTTACATTGTGAATGCCCTTCTAGTCCAAATGTAACGTTCCTAGTAGGGAAAGATCGTCCAAATAAACTTGACACCAAGTAGACACGATCCGCCTCAACAATGGACTGGGCTGAATGAAGTGGAGCGGCCTTACAAATACCGCAGGCTACGCTCGGCAGCGGTGGTAGAGAATTCGAACTGCAAAACAACAGACCGTGGAGTGAGATGTAAACAGAAGTAAAACAACCCTCAAAGTGCCTCGAAAATTTGCGAGATTATGAACAATGTACATTGTGAAAGTGGCCGTACACAGCTCGGAAATTTGTCCGGTAAATTTGATGGTTCGTTTCACAGTAAACAAAGTGATCGTCTTTTTCGTGAAGTGCGAAATTCAATTAATCTTTTAAAAAATAACTTTCACCTTGCAAAAGTAGCCCAAATAATAAACCTGGCACTGAAAAACTAACGTTCGTAGCAAATTGGTAATGTAAAAAATGAATTACAGTAGAATACTTCTTCAAAGACGCTCAAATCCAAAAAGGGAACAAAATAGGGATAGACCGATATTATAATATCGGTAATATCGGTATTTTTTGTGTATCGGTATCGGATCTGTATCGGTGTTTATTTACCGATATTTTAGCCGATACGACCAACTTCCGTGCACGCTGGCTACTCCACCTAGCTTGTGAGAAACCTTTCCTGCATAGCATCGCTTGTATCCCATGACGTCATCTGCACAGCAGCTTAGTGAATTCAACGTGTGTGCATTGCCAGAATCAGGGCAGGGCAGGGCTTCTTGGGATTAGGCCTATCTGCAGTGTACTCTGGGTTTTTTTTTTTTACAGTCGAAGGTACACTTGCGGATCTGCCACCACTGAGAAAAAAAAAATAGAAATTTAATTGTCTTGCACACCAGTTTCATAATGATGAAGTATGCGTTCGACTTTCTGACCCATTGACTTTTTAAAAAAAAAATCGGTATCGGTGTATCGAATCGGCGTGTGAGGGGAAAATCGGTATCGGATCGCATCGGTATTTTTCTGTATCGGTCGATCCCTAGAACAAAATACTTCTCAGTATTGTGATATGCTAAAAGCGATTTTTCAACAGGCTGATATGACTGAAACGAGATGTGCTGTTTCAGTCCTCCTGTCATCATCAGGCTCTCCAGTTACGAGTTCTATTCACCAACCTTCACGAATGGGAATTGTGTGGCACTCGCCATTTGGCCGGTAGACATTAAAATGCATGCTTAAATATTGTTTAACTAACGTGGCCAGCGACATTGTTGCACACTTGGTTGGAGAGCCCTTGTAATTCTGCACGCAATGCCGCAAACCGCGTGTTTCCAGCTAATACGGTTTCCGAGATATGATAATTTAAGCATCAGGGTTTGTTAATCAGTCGCCATTTTGGCAAGTAGCTCTAAAAGCCAAGTCGCCAACTGCTGAATTTTCCTCGCTGTTTGGCGAGTGGCGACCGACATTGGTGATGGTTGGTTGCTATTCACATAACTGCCGCATCAAAACAGAGTCACCTCGCATTCACTATTCAAATTCGGCGGCCGTCGTAGCCTGCTGTACTTGGAGGGTAGTGCTCTCGTCGCTTGTTTTTCGGGTTTTACTTGTGATTCGTGCCGTTTTTGATTCTCCTGTGCTTCATGCCATCTTTGAGTGAGTTGATCACCCATCTCCTGGCTGATTAGAAACTTAATTGCAGGGTTCGAGGGGCCTTGCAAATTCATAAGGGGCCTCTTTTCTCCTAAATCGTGCTGAATGGCCAGTGATTCAAGTCCTCTCAGGTGCCTATCATTCCTAGAGTTCGAGACCAAGAGTGTTGTAGTGTCCTTCCATGCGATTTTGTACCCTGTACTCATGTAGTGCGATGCAATGCTGCTTGTCTCCACTTATTTCTCGTTTCGCCTATGTATGCAGCATCGCATCCACTGCATGGTACACTTCTTCGGGGGTATTAGCTACTCTCTCAAACTCTTTTTCCATAACGTGCTTCTCCTGTGAACAAACGAACTTCCGTTCGACTGGTCACCTAAAATTCTTTCCATTCTTAACAAATGAATCAAAGCCTTTCGTCTTTAACACACACTGTATTTTTTCGCTCACTCCTCTCAGGTAAGTAACTTCTATTCTCTTAACTTCTTTTGCTCTCGTTGGCCCTGGCTCATCCTTCTCTGGGTGCTTTCCTTCTGTGTTCTTTCTTACATTCTTCACAATGGCCTTCTTAATCAACTGGTTTAGCATGCCCGGCGGGTACCCTAAGTCGACGAATCAGTCTTTGGTGTTATACAGATGCTCCTGGGTCACTTCTTTGGTACTGGAATGTTTCACAATTCGTGAGAATTCATTCACGGCAATATTTCTTAGCTGCCCTAGAGGATGCCCAGAGTTATAAGGTAGTCCTCTTCCAGATGTGGTTGGTTTTGAATAGGGGCTGAACTCAATTGAGCCGTCAGGCTTGTGGAAAAGTCGAACATCTAAAAATGGAATGGATCCTCCCTCTTCCTTCTCCAAGATGAAACCAAGATCTTCACTCCATTCGTTCAATTTCTTAAGCACTGCTGGAATATCGTTTTGCCGAAGCACTGCCAACACATCGTCAACGAATCTTTTCCAGAATATCAAATGTGGCTCACTCGCTGTCTTTTACAAATCTAGATGCTGTACACCATCTTTGCTAAAACCGGTGAACATGAAAACCCCATAGGGGCTCCTTTAATTTGCCAAAATGTTCTACCTTTAAATTCCACATATATAGTGGAAAGTAACACTTTCCGCATTCCCCGATCTCCAGTATGAGACGATGGCTAAGGCTTGGGAATAATTTCACTACGTCGAAGACATAAACACTTCGGTCTCTCTCAATTTCAAGTCTTTCAGCGCCTCTATTAGCTCCTCGGTATGCTTCAATCTATTTTCACAAACACCATACTTTTTAAGCCTTTCATCCAGCTTCCAATCGAGACGCTGCGTAGGCCCTCCCTTGGCAGATGTAATTACCCTAAGGGGCATGTTTTCTTTGTGAGTCTTTACTTGGGCGAACATTGTAAGTAGCTTGAATGGTGGTCTTGGTTTTAACTCTTCATCATGGTCCTTGGTGGCAAGAACTACAGTCAAATTTGCCTTATCTGCTTGTAAACAGTAACTTGTGTGCTACTCCTAAGTCGTCTAAGGACATCAATCTCTTCACATCTCGTTTCAGTCATGTCAGCCTGTCGAAAATTTGCTTTTAGCATATCACAATACTGAGAAGTATTTTGTTCCCTTTTTGGATTTGAGCATCTATGAAGAAGTATTTTATTGATACAAACATCCAAAGTAAAATGGTGAGTTTTTTTCATGAGAATTACAGTAGAACCTTGATTATCCGAACCCCTATTAGATTATCCAAACACCCTGATTATGCGAACTCCCATTCTGACAAAATATTCATATAGGCCTATGTCGGTTTTTTTTAGAGAAGGAATAAGCTTTGACTTGACTTATGTTTCTGGAGTCATTTCATGTTAAATTTTCTTTTCAGTAGGCTAGTCTTATACAATCAAGCATACTTCACAAACACTAAAACGTAGTAAAGAAAAAAGTTTGTTTTATTCGGCACGTAAATTGGATTATCCTAATTTTTGATTATCCGAACACCTTTCGGTCCATATTAGTTAGGATAATCGAGGTTCTGCTCTACTCAGTTTGCATGCGAAGCAATCTTATTACCAACCTTCAGCTAAGAAAAGAAAAAGAAAACCGCGTAAATAAAAGTGGCATTGTAACAGGCAGGGTTCGTGAATCTTACGTAACCAAGTAACCTGGTTACAATGGGGAAAATTATAGGTTTCCCATCGCTAGAAGTAAATGATGGGTGTATGCCTATACTATTTATAAACCTCTGGGTTAGTTAATCGACTGAAAAACACCTCAAATCAGAGCAAAGACTGCC
>JAHWFP010025052.1:0-16931 GCA_023313725.1 Lithobius niger
AGAGCGGAAATGGTGGTTGCGGAAGTGAACTGCTTTGTGAAATATGAATTCGTTTTAAATAGTGTGCAAAGATTGTATGTATCGGTTGAGGACTGGTTTGAGGGATCTGGTCCCCCCAACTTTTGACCGAAATATCACCCAACTTTTTTTTCTGGAATGGCTCGATGTAGTAGCACGGTAGCCACTGCCCGGCAAAAAAATTGCAGGAGGCCGAACAAAGCCAGAGGTGTTGTTAGTTCCCGAGTACAGTCCGGGAAGCTGACGCATTTTACGGTACATCACTGCCGTTCACAAATTCTGGGGGAACTTATTTAGCATTATGACACATTTTGGGGTTTCGAAGAGGGCGGCTGGTTCCCACGCATAACCCCCCCCCCCCTTCCCTGCCCACTGTTCACGGGCCTTTATCTCCCCTCTCCTTTGTTCTGTTCATGCCTATTTATTTATTTATTGCAGTTAAAAAAACTATACAGTCCACTTCACAGCTATTGGCCCGGGAGGTGAAGGGGTGGGGCGGGTTTAACGAGCGTAGTAAAGGTTCCAAGTAAATTCCGGAAGCTCAAACTCTTTAGACATTGAAATACCTGATCTGACCTAGGAAGGTATTCCTTTTGATAGTGTTAGCCATCGTTCTTAAGCACTTTTATAAAACTTATTGTACGTTGTAACTACGGCTGTAAATTTGGCAGTTGCCTTGCCCAACGTAGACTATAAAGCCAATGGGCAAGTTGGTTACCGTTGCACCCCCTTGCCCCCTTCCCAACCTACCAGGATCATCAGTTGGAACAGACCATTTACATTCTCCACTTACGGTTTTCAACTGGTTAACGAAGGCTTTTTTTTTTTAACGTCGGGAACAATGAACATACTTGGGCTGCCCAGTTTCAGGAAAACAAAACAGGTTTTCTAAGGAATAATAGAAGGGAACTTCTGCTACATTGTTTTGCTTTCTTAATTCAAATATAACATTACTTTTAACGTATTTTTCATTACGGTAACGTTAAGAGCTACGTCTGGGTAGAGAGAGGCCTTGAAATGAAGCCAGGTCCGCCTAACGGCAAAACGGGTCAGAATACTGAGAGCTTGCAAGTTGCTCTTGTCTTGGCAAGATTACACGATATTGCAGTTTCGAACGTAATTTATTATCGCGAAGTTTTCCCACTGGTAGGTGCTCCTTTGTTAAGTATGAGGCCTTAGGAGTTCGACAAAGACAAAAAAAAGTGTACGAGATTTGTAAATCTGTAAATCTTCCAACGAATTTAAGGAGATTTACGGATTTTCTGGGATTTAAAGATTTACAAAAGATTTAAGTAAGATTTGATGATTTACATGAAAACCTTTCAAGATTTACATGGATTTAGAGAAGATTTAAAGATTTACATAAAATTTTGGAGATTTACACAGATTTACAGATTTAAAGATTTACAAAAGATTTAAGTAAGATTTAAATGATTTATGCCAGATTTACGTGATTTACAATATTTGTAGAAGATTTAAGGATTTGAATGATTTACACAAGATTTACAGATTTACAAGATTTACAAAGGATTTATAAATCTTAAATCTTGGGTGTACGAGATTTATAGCTTTGTCGAATCCCTCGATGAGGTCACAGTACGGCGTGCACCTTGCAAGGCAGTCTGATACTGCTTCCAGTAAACCATGACTTAATGCTCGATCATAAAATAATGGGGTGAAACAGGACGATATCTCGGTAACCAAGCATTTTTGGATAAGTGTTGTGTAGAACTTTTAGACTTGTCTTTACCTCCTGAGTATGCCGCGGAAGTTTGTCGGTTTTATTCTGAAACACCCTGTATAGTATTGTCACACGTACGGAAGTAAAGGAAAAATTTAGGCTGGGGATACAACTCCGTTTTTACGCTCATTGATGTCCTAGATATGGCACTGAAAATGAAGGTGAAATCTCTGCACATTTGTATTTTAGTTAAACTCTATCTAGCAGTGCAGATGAGCAAAACCAGCATCCAAAACAAGACTGGGCATTACGCTGCGGAAATTAGTAAAAAAAAAAAGACAAGAAAATTGCCGGCCCATGCAGGTTGGCTGAATTGTTTTTCTATTGCCTAAAACGAATATTTACAAGTAATGTGTATTTTCGTTGGCAATAGAAAGAGAAAATTACCGGCCCCGGCAATCTGGCTGAATTTGTGTCTATTGCTTAAAACGACATTACCTGTAAATTTAGCATTCTTATTCTCGAATGATGTTTTTCCTCGAGTATAAGAATGCTAAATTTACAGGTAATGGGAGTTTTCGTCGGCAATAGAAAATTAGTTTGCTGTTTAAACATGCCTTTGCTCAGTTTTCCGTACCATATGGTCTTATGTTGTTTGTCCCACATGGGTAAGGCTCACGATGCGCTTTCATGCGGAAACACATGCCACCCAACCACACACACTCACGCCTCCTCGCTGCAATCGCTGGGAGGCGTGAACGTTCCATGTTCCTAGTTTGTACTGCTTTTCTTAAGTTCATATTGTGGACAGAGGAAAAAAACTAACACGTTTTATTTTTGCATTTCACTCACCATACGGAGATGTATAGGATATCGCCCGCTTTCCGAGTGTTGGATTCCAGCATGAGGAAGGCGGACGATATCCTTCTTCTCACCCGTTTTGAAGCTATCAGTCCGACGTACATTGTTGAGCGCGAGTGGAATACATTGTTGCGTTTAGGCAGAAGAAAGTTAGTGTAGAATATTCGTTAAGACGCAATGCTACACGCAACGAAAAGAGCAACGTTTAATTTTGAAAGCGGTTGCAATGATGTAATTACACAAATTCTTGAATGATTTTTTTTTTACGTTTGAGGTGGTGTTGTTTTCAAAAGATGTTCCACTTAATTGATAATACTCGGTTGCTTTATTCCTTTTTGTCATTTAATGGAAACCAACGTTTGTAATGCAGTGGTTGTAATGTTGTGAGTAACGTGAATTGTTGAACGTTTTTTTTTTTTTATCTGCCATGTTTTTTTTATTTGTTTCAGTAAATTTATTACATTTGTCTGTTTTCTTCCACTTTTCATTTAACACAAACGGGGGCTGGGATCCAGGTGGAGTACTGGGATCCCAGCCCTCCGCCGTGTATCCCAGCACTCCTCGTCCTCGTTCATTGTTGCGATCCCGTCGTGCTGTATTGTTATAAGGGGACTGAGAGCTTAAAACCGGGTAAGAAGCAAGATTAAGTCATTGCACAAAACATTTGTCTTTTTCTTTTTTCTGAAATCTGAAGTTTGGGTTAGGCCAGAATTTTAAGAAAGAACTCGTTTTAAGAGAGTTTAGAATCTTGGCCTGTCAATAAAGTAGACTTGCCGCTAAAGCAAGGTTACGCTGCAGAGACGTAGACGGATAATTTAAGTAACCAATTACACTAGGTGATGACAAACCATATATTGAGTAGAAAACAAAAACGAGCTCGTTTGATGTTTAAAGTAAGGTTTAACTGATCCGAAGTCAAAACAGCAAAGGAACACAAATAAACTATCCTGTAAGGTTTCACATACCGCAGTGTTACTGTACTGTTTAGTCCACGTGAAACCTTACTGCTTTATTCGCATGTTTTTACAGTTTTTTACTTTAGAACACGATATGTCGGATTGGTTCATTCTCCTTGGCTAAAGGACATCGCTGAAAAATCGTAAAAATTAAACTTTAATGTGTTTAGTACAGACCTACACATTAACTAATTCAGGGTTCGTTCAACTCCTTGAAACTCTGGAAATATCGTTGAAAATAAAAATGAAATAGCCTACCAGTCCTGAAGTCTTGAATATGAAATCTGAAAAACTGGTGTATGTATCAATAGGATGAACAGAAAGGAGACGACCGGACTACAATGATGATAAAAAATTTAGCCCCGAAATTGGGCGAGTGTGTAGCGTATATTATACACTGTATTATTCTTACAACAATTTTGAAAGTTGGGATAAGGTTTTGATGTTATTTACGTGTCTATGGTTGAATACAGCAGTAAGGTTTCACGTGGACTAAACAGTACAGGAACACTGCGGTATGTGAAACCTTACAGGAAAGTTTATTTGTGTTCCTTTGCTGTTTTGACTTCGGATCAGTTAAACCTTACCTTAAACATCAAACGAGCTCGTTTTTGTTTTCTAATTCGTGATACTTTGACATACCAAGCTGGTTGTCTGCACTCGTTGCAAATGCACTGTCCAAAGTCTTTCTTTTGGAAGTTGGTTTGTCCGCAGCTGTCTATCAAGCGGCTTTGTCCGTATTTGTACGTAGAACGGCAAGCCAAATGGGTAACGGACACTTTAGCTTTAACACGGGAGAATGACGTGAAATCATTA
Organism: Lithobius niger; assembly: GCA_023313725.1. NCBI lineage: Eukaryota > Metazoa > Arthropoda > Chilopoda > Lithobiomorpha > Lithobiidae > Lithobius > Lithobius niger. The sequence goes on from JAHWFP010025052.1 coordinate 4,333, forward strand.
TATGAATCGATTCGTAATAAGGATAATGCTTCCGCTTCACGTTCGGGTAAATTGTTGGCTCATCAGCATTGTTAGCATTTGCTAACGCTTTCCGTCTGGCGGTTGCTGATTGGCATTGTTGTATAGAAACAATGTTTAAAACAATGTACAACAATAAAACTGATCGTTCAGGGCTCCGTAACTCCGGAACGGAGCCACCAATTGAAATTTCTATTTCTATATAGGGCACATCTCCGGAAGTAGATCTTTCAAATGAGCTAAGAATCAGCTTTCTACGACAAATGGTTTCGTCTGTAGAGACCATTGTATAAACGTGTCCAAAGTCCATCGCCATCACCACCACCACCGTATAAGACAAAAATGAAACTCACGATTCAGCTGAAGTTCAGATCGCCAATCTGGCAAATCGGAAATTAATAAAAGTTGGTACACGCGTTGGCCAAGTCCCATAAGGCTTGCATACCAAATTTCAGTAGAAAATGTTGAACGGCGGCGGAGAAATTAAGCTTCCAAATTTCGGCTTTAACATGGGAGACCGAGGTCAAACCTTACAGTAAAGGCTACCGCCTTTACTAATGAATTGTCTGTAGTGGTTCCAGATTATGTTGTCACTGCATTGTTCTAATTTGAAATGATAACAATTACAGGAAATCGTAGCAACAGGAAAGTGCACTATATTGCACTGCGTTTTGTAGGAAGTTGAACATTTCAAACCGTTAGGTATAGAACTCGGAGGAATATAAATACAACTGCGACATTTTGTCTTGTAGACAAAGTTGAAGGATTCAAAGTGACCTGTTAAAAGGCAATTCAGGCTGTAAACACTTACACACAAACCCGGACTGGTCATAATGCCAGGGTGCCAACGGCATATGGGCCCTCCTGTAGATTCGCAAGGGGGGCCTGTAGATTTTATAGTTGCAAGCGAAATTTCTGTTTTAATGAAATTTTTCGTATTGTAAATTCCTGGTTTGTCTTAAAATTTGGTCCCCTACCCGATCATAGATCTTTAAATGACTAGATTATAAAGACAGCCTATAGGGACTATTCATTATATGTATATCACCTGGGGGGAAGGAAAAATCATTTTTCTAATCATTTTTCAAATTTCTAAAAACTCTAAAGCTTCTTCCCAGTTCCCTCATGATGTTGTTTACCCGGTTTTCAATACACTTTTCCTTGGCTTACTGTATGAACCTTTGACACACGATTGGTGTAAGGAACGTCTGCGTTTTATAGAACATTTTTAGCACAACCTTATCCTTTCGTTAAAAACGAGGCACGTTTTCCTTACAACTAGTGGTAAATTGTCGGTGCAGATTGCTGTTTACATAATTTGGGTACAGAAACCATCTTCAGACAGTCTTAATAGGGGGGGGGGGGGGGGGCCAGGGGGGGATCATTTTTTTTTGACTGGCTTTAATTTTTGGACCTTGAATGGGGAGGTCAAGATTTTTTCAGAGTTTCAGGATTTTTAGGGTGACCCATTGAAAAATTTGGTGGTCAGATTATATTTCCACCACATCAGCCACCTTCCTCCCCCCCCCCCCCCCGGAGTCGTGAAAGGATCGGTTACTATAAGCTAGCATAATTTACTTCTTTCCCTATAGTACGGAATTGTGTTTGGGGGTCTTTTTAATCATCGTGGCAGTTGGGCCCCAAGCCTGCCAGTGCCGACCCTGATTTCATGTTGCAATGAGTAAAGGATAGTCGTTTTGTTAACGACTGAAACCTTTTGGCCAGAGGTGGTTACTGCGGCCATTCTTAACTCGTTCAAAAATCGACTGGATAAAGTTGAATAGTGATATGCTGTTGGAGGTGGAATTATGAGCTAATAAGCTCCCCTGCCCTCTGTTTCCTTATAAACGTTATAAAGTTTAAGTTGGCGTGGTTATGGTGATTTAACCCGAGTTTCGTGAGACTGACGGTCAGCCTATTCCGAGGGAGGGGAGTCCTCTCTAATCCAAAAAGTTCAGTTGCGTTTAGTTCCAATTTAGGATATCAGCCAGTGAATACTTCTGGAATACGACTTCAGTTTCTGGCCTGACCGAAACATAATTTTGACGTCCACTCAGTCTTGGACCAACACGTCATAACCGTACGAAACGCATAAACAAAATGGAAAACAAAATATGAATCAGGGAATTAGTTTTTAATTGATAACGAACTAATACAGATGAAAACCTCTTTCCGTTGCGTTTTGAATTTAAATGTCAGACAGCTTGAGTGGGAATTGTATCCTCGACATCTGTGACCAAACGCCAAAGCCTACCGCTCAACTGCAGTGACAGGCAGTGGCGTAACTAGGGTTTTGTACTGAGGGGGCAACACTAGGTGTTTAGCCGAATGGTGTAGAGGGAGAACCGAATAAGAGCCCCGGAAGCTGATGCATTTTTTGCTATTTTCCGGCATTTTCTGTCCTTGTAAAGTGCCGTTGGAAACATTTTATAAAACCAGTTTTGCTGACTGCATTATACACATAAAAAAATTTTGTAATGTAAAATACTAGATACTTATTTTTTAAACACTGATACTTTGTTAGAAGTTCTTACTGTTTATCTTTATTGATTTTTGTATTTCTCCATTTGTTACCTGGTTACTTTAGTGATTTAAAGGAGAAACAGTAGGAGTATAAATTAGCTAAGATGAAAGTTGCGTCTTTGACCTCAAAAAGCAGCCATCTGACGGTAAATAATATTTCAGCTATGGAAAAAATGACTAGTGGCCAATCTACCGAATAAGCTTTCAAAATCTCACAGAGGGGGCGAAATGCCCTTTTGCCACCCCCCCCCCACTAGTTACGCCACTGGTGACAGGGCTAAGAATCAACAAACTGCAAAAAATCACAATAAATCAAAGTCACTCTTCCTATAAGTGCATCTGCCTTTGGTGTAGGATTTAATTTTAATTGTGATATTCGGAATTACAAAAGTTTATTGTTTTCATACAAAGTAACAAATGTCAGTTAATTAATTAAAAGTCGGTACCGTTTTTCTTTTTATTTACTAAAAACTTATTTAAATAACGAATTCCGAAATCCCACAATGCACCCCACAAAATTAAGTTGAGTGGTTATACGGCTGCTTCACAATTTTGTAAGCGTGTTCGGATCCAAGTGTGTGATGCTAGCACATTTAACTGCAGCTTGTTGATTTTCGTGAGTTACGGTTGTAGACCACGGACTATGTTTGATCCCTTGTTCGAACTACAGTCATCCAAGAGTGATATTGACAAAGAAGATACTTTTTCCTTGTTGTTTAAAGAAACCCTAGAAAGCGCACGAAAGTGTTAAATACAGCTGCAACCTATTTCCGCTGCTTTTCGGACTAAAGTTTTAGACTGCTGAGCAGGGATTGGACCCTCTCAACCTTTGCGACCAAAGGTTGAAGCCCTACCACTCAGCCATACTGAAAATGTCCTTTGAAACTGGGTATCATTCTCAAGCTATACCAAATTTTAGATTTTTGGGGGGAATTCCTTTAAAAATGTTAAAATGAATTTTTGTAACACTGTAGAAATGTACGTATTGTGCAACATACCTCCATAACTTCTGTTCATTTTTATGTTCATTGCTGGTAAGCCTGTTGCTTAGTTGAAATCGTTGAAAAGGTCTTATATCTTCGTGTGGGTTTCTATGTGGGTTTGAGTGAATGTTCCAAAACCGGTTCACGAGAGAAATAAATAACAATAATAAAATAAACCAAGCGTGAACACTGGATGATGTCGTCGTGACAGGTAAAAAAAAAATACAATTTTCACGTCACGACTGGGCTGTTCATCAGAATGCTAAAAATATACACAAGCCTCAGTACACACTCAATGAAACCTTAAAAATTATAAAAGGTTTTAGAGGTCCTGTACGAAATTAGAATCCTGGTCAGTTTCAGCTAACAAAAGTAGGGCAATAAGTATTAACAAAAATGACCCTATCATTGAAGCCTAAGTAAATTTCTTTAGGGAAAATGTTAAAGGTTGGCCCTCACACTGCCTATGGAAGATTCCATCTATTGCTTTGCTACAAGTAACACGTCGTCCGTGTGAGTGAGTGTTAGACTTTGACGACATTTTTTTTTTTTTTAATTTAAGGTTTTAGTGTGCACTAACTGGCTTGTGTACTGTTTTAGCATTCGGACTAACAGCTCGGTGTGGAGGAGTGACAATTTAATGTTTTTTTTTTTTACGTGTCACGAGGAAGACAACGAGTGTCCATATCTGGCTTATTTTATTGTCATTCATCCTCCTATCTCATGTGGCAATGCGTTTGCAACATTTACACACGTTTGACCTTATATTGTAAAATCATGCGTGACCTTTTGTTCCGCGTCACAGGGAAACCACCATTGACACCTTTAATGTGACACGCTTTCTACTCATTTATCAGGAAGTTAAACACAACTATTTTAGAGGGTTTTTCATTTCACACCGAGAGACGTCAGGAAGGATGAAAGTCGGAGAGGTGTAAATCAGAAATATACCGACATAATTTTCCATCTAGCCACAAATTTATGTTATTTTTCCGACTGATATGCCGACTGACCAAAAATTATGTAATTTTGCCGACTGATTTGCCAATTGGCCAAACATTGGAGGGGTGTGACACCCCCTGCACCCCCCCCCCCCCGTAAAAAAGTCTCTGTTCACACCCTGCGAAGGAAAAAAAACCTGGTTAAAAATGCTCAGAGACTGCTGTATGGATATGCCATTTAGAGATTTGCTGTAGCTAAGCAGACCTACAAACGTTTGTACAATGAATGCAACATAAAATATTACCGTTAAAAATAATGCTACACTATTCCTTAGATAAGAGCAGGTTATTTGTGTGGTTTTCAATCAAACATCATAGTTTGGCATGAACATAATTTAACTAAGGCATGAAAATGTACTCACCCGGCAATCGACATGTTTAATGCAGCTCTTGTGATATCATTAAACTTGTATCACGGGAATACCCCGGTATTAAATATCCTTTCCCAATGTCACAAGGTAAAGTTAAAAGCAGAAGAAGTTATCACTGATGTACTGATCAATGATAACTACGATAGACATAAGAACGGTTCGTTGCTATCAGTGCAAACGTGCAGGCATCGATAACATAGTTTTGCAGTTGCAGATGAAGGATTTCGTGTTGCCAGGTAGTATGTATTTACGAGTAATGTTATCGCAAGCCTTTATATTCGAATGATTAGTAGCGAGAATTAATTAAATAGAATGTGGAGATACATTCTATACAATTTTGTTATTAGTAATACTGGGTTTATTGTCTTAAATAACAAACGCCAAACAATCTGACTTTGGGAGGAGAACCTGAAAGAGTTGACGATAGTGATACCAACAAAGCAAATTCAGAAAAAGCTTTTGCTATTTTTATTTCACCGTAGCTAGACCCGTGCATGCTGCGAGGTGGGTTGAATTTCTAGGGCTTATCCTCTCCATTTTTGGGACCCCTGGAAAATAAATCCCGTGTACAACATTTTCTTGTGTTTGACTTGACTGAATGTTACAAAACCATATCAAACAGTACAGCAAGCATTTAGTATATTGGAACCAAGCACTATTTAGTTCAACCATGAGTGTATAAAGGTCCCATGGAACTCTTTATGTACTCGTGGCTCAACGTAGAATTCATTCACTTGAAGCAGTAGATAGTGAATAATAATTATTTGAGCTGATCTTTACCAATGAGTGGATGCAATTATGGAGATGTTAACATCATGTAATTCTTGGTAATTTTACAGAGATGACAATGGTTTACGAAGCATTCCCATCTTTCTGTAACATGGATGTCTAAAGGAGCTCAAAGAACTTGTATAAGTAAGTAACTGAGGTATAAAGTGGCACTACACTGATAAAAAAAGAAAATCCTTCAAATCCAGTTGGTGAAGCCGAGGCGAACTTGTATGGTGACAACAAATAGCGTTTGTTCTTATTATTATTAGTGCATTGGCACTGATTAATTTTTTTTTATTAGGTCATTTTTTATCGTGAATGATTTAACTTCAGTGCGTACGGTCGGCATACATGTACTAAATTTTTATTAATAATACGGAATGTGATAAATGTTATCTCATAATAACGTCACTTTTACTTATCTTTCCCAACAGCTAATGATAAAATGTGAAATAACGGTAGCATCGATACCCATATTCGTAAGGTTGTATAACGGGACTCTTTGATGTTTGTTTCTACTTCTAACCTAATCTATATCTGTATTTTATATAATACTAGCAGGAGGGTTGAACCTTGAGTCAGCATGCGACGCCTTAACAACACAACAACATTTAGCCGTGTTAGAATTTCTCGGACGGCAGAAAATAAGTCTCGTTTTCAATATTTAACTGAGTTTCAGTAATCCTTTAATTTAATTGTATACACAACGACAGAAGCTTTAGCCTGCGGGTAATGCCTTATTCTGCGTGACGTGGCATAACCTGGCGTGATCTGGCACGACCCTGACCCGGACTCCATGTACTGACACATAAATATTTTCGCCATTGGCAGCCTGATAAGACGGAAAGACGCATTTATTTCGTAGATGCTGACTTTCAGAGCGAGTTCATTGTTTTAAAGAGGGTGGCAAGAATCACTGGATGCGCCAGCGTTAATACCTTGGTAAATGAACGAGAATTCCGTGCAACAATATGAATGCTGGTTTTATCAGTTATAGGATTTTTTCTTAGCTTCAATGAAACACAGGTAATGCCACTCTTCTAGGGCTGCACCAAATACTAAGCGGAAAAGTCCTATTAACATTTTCCCGTTGCCCAAACGTGGGAGAGTTGCAGCGAGTAAAGGACTTTTACGGGGATTGGAGCGGGGAGGGGGGTGGGGGAACAGCAATCTCCGTTAAATAAATAAATAAATAAATAATTTGCTGCAAAAGCAGCAGGTCAAGGAAGGGCCCGACAGACCAATGATACTTTGCCAAAAAAGTTTCGGTTAGAGTTTAATTAGTTCCATTTGATGTATCTGGCTGGTATCGTCCTTTGTTCCGCCAATTTCTTTTTAAAAATACCCAATGAGGGAGCCAATACCATCTCACAAGGTAGAGCGTTCCACACACTCACTACGCGGTTTGAAAAGAAAAATTTTCTACAATCACACGAAAAGGACTGAGTCATCAGTTTTAGCGCATGACCTCTAGTTTTGGATGAGGTGTAAATAGAGAAGAAACGACCATAATTAAAGTTACAATGGTCATGTAAAAGGGAGTATGTCAGAGTCAAATCATATTTTAATCGTCGAAGCTCAAGAGAGTCAACGGGTCAACGTGCGTTTTACGGGTTCAACGTGATCAATGTCTTTAATAAGATGAGGGGACCAGACTGGACACCCATACTCCAAAATTGGTCGCACAAAAACGAAAAGGGCCCAAATCAGCGTTTGGAAATCTCTGGATTACATCAAACGAAACATTCATATGTAAGTGGATGGAGGTCGGGTCAGGGTCACACCAGGATGTGGATGAACAAAATTAAACCATTTGTCAAACTGTTTTTGCAAATGTGATTCACTTTCGTATGAGAAGACCAAACACAGGGAGAGGCTAGGACCGGGAGACTCAATTCAACGTGCAGCATGCATGGGTCCGGCTGGTAACTGTAAAATTACGAAAGAATTCTAAAGTATTTCACATATGGTACCAATTCTTGTCCCTTGATTCTGTTGTGAAGCAAGGAACAGGGGCTATTTCAAATCGCCAATATATTTGAAATATATTTGAAAAGTAATGTTTGTACTTTTGTAAAAACATTTTCGGCCTTTTACACAGTTTCGTGACAGCGCCATTTAGTGGTGGCAAGAAATGGTACTAAAAATTTAACACATTCTTTCGTAATTTGAAAAATCCAGTAAGCAAAAGTTTTCAATTGTTCTTTTTGTGTTGAAAGAGTTGTTTCATTGTTGTTTCATTGTTGTAAATGAAAGTTTAAAACGCCTTATTTGCCCTCAGCTCTATGTGTATGTATTGGAGTATTCTTTTTGCAGGTCAGCTACTTTAACGCAGTTTAAGAAGCCGTTCGTTTTAATATTTTTTCTGTTGGCTTTCGTTCACAAACTCCTTGTAGGTGCAGTGATAGCTATATACAAAGTGTTTGCCGGTGCCTTGGAGGAAAAAAATGGTGACATTCGCCTTCATTATTACGAATGACATGGTTATTTCTCGTCAGTATGAACAACGCCAACTAATTTCATTGTGCCCCAAAATCAAACGTTGATCTCGAAAAATATGTCCGTTGAACGAAGTCATCTTTGCTGAACACGGCATTATCCACGGTAGGGAGGATTTTGAACGAACAAACTCAACGACCTGCAAAATATGATTAGCGGCATCACACATCAAACCAAGCTGTGTCGAGTCATATAACATTGCAAATCGAAAGATCTAAGCAAAGGTATCACTGCGGTTCAACCACAAAAACGTTTCAGGATTTTTTAATAGTGCGTTGGAAAATGTTTACCAGCAACATTTCAACACATACACATTCAACAAACGAACTATGATAAAGGTGGATTCAGACAGCATGGCAAATTAGTCCCAAGTCTGAATAAAACGGCCACCATGTCAGTGAAGAATTTTTTTTTAAAGGCACACCCGGCCTGCCTTGTAACATTCCGCGTGTCAAATTACAGCTACGTGCAGATCGTCATCCGAGCAATTACAGCGCTAAGGTCGGCTGGGGTGGTAGCTGCCGTTCCTCGCATAGCTGCTGTCTCGATTGGCTTTGGGAATAGTACACGAGACAGAATCAAGTCAACGATTGTCTCGTCACAAACTGGAATGATTCTCGTATTTTAAAATCACAATTTATAATTTTCTAGGCTAATGTCTTATAATTTTGCTTCGGCAATCTATTGGAATAATTAATTTTAATTTTTACCGCATTAGTCTATTAGATTTTAGATCTCATGGTAATTATTAGAAAATTAGTAGTATACACACAGAGATGAAACGCCATGATTATTGTACGTGCGCAATGCATCATATACTTACGTGTCGTTCTTAAATATAGTTAACAATATTCAACAGAAAATCTCCTAGACGCCATATTTTAAAACGGTTTTTTTTAACAAGGGAAAGACTAACGATAAGTAAATAGACCTTTGGGGCCGTACTTGATGTGGTGGATCGAGAAAAATGGCGCTGGGAGGTATATCCCTTTAAATGTAATTGGCTTTCTATCATCCAAATATGAGTTCAGGCGTTGTTGTGGTTTGATTACGAATTAGGTTACTTAGAAAAGAAATAAAATTCATTTCCCGACTCGGTGCTTTGCACTTTGAATGTTTTCCTTGAAAATTGGTTTTCAAGTGTCTCATCTATAGGTATATATAGTGTCGGACTTATAAAGGCCGGTTGCCACCAAATTAGCATTGCAGCACCTAGGCCTATCGAGTTCTCTCTCGCAGGAAGCAAAGGAATGCACAAAGCAAAACTTTTAAACGTTGTAAACAAGCCACGTGACTCCTTAATTAATTAGTAAAAAGTTGTTACGCCCTCGTGCACCTGGAAACAAGCTGTAAAGATTAACAATATTAGTGTCACTAGATGGCGCCAGGGGAATTTCTTTATATTTTTCAGTGGCGCCATCTAGTGACACTAATATCGTTAAGCTTTATAGATTGTTTTCAGGTGCACGAGGGCGTACTCATTTTTTTACTCAATAATGAAGGAGTCACGAGGCTTGTCTGTTGCGTTTAAAAGTTTTGCTTTGTGCATTCCTTTGTCTCCTGCGAGAGAGAACTCGATAGGCCTAGGTGCTGCAATGCTAATTTGGTGGCAACCGGCCTTTAACCATTCCTAAGCAATCAAAACAGATAACTATACGTTTTGTGACTTTGAAATGACGAGGAAATGCTTTAGCAACATGGCTGCTGTCCTAAAGTGAATTGGTCTGCGCGAGGAACGATGGCCCAAACACGGTATCCGAGTTTGGTCCTGATCGGTGAACATACGCACACTAGTGACCCAAAACCCTTAAACCAAAACAGTGCACTGCCAAACATTTGCCAACATTTGCGATGTTGTCTGAAGCCACCTTTAGACATAACAACATTACCTTGATATTGACATTTTAAGTAACACGGTTTTTTTTTAAGTCTTGTAAATCAAATCCGCATTGAGGTTTCTTGCATCACCAATGGCGCACGTGGGGGGGTTGCCACCTAAAACCCGACATAAGAGTAAAATTTGATAATTGAACAAAAGTAAAACATTTGTTGCTATTGAAAAATCCCCAAAATGCAGCCTTTTTTAAATGTTTCAAAGCAAAGGCGCCAAACTTGCTGAAAATTAGTGGCTTTCAGGGCTTGTGGGGGAAGGAGAAAGGGCCTAAAGTCTACAAGAATGGCAGATGGACCCTATTTTCAAATATTTTCCTCCCCTTTCCCCCCGCCATACAAAATTCCTGGGCGCACCACCGTACAAGCTAAAAGAACTTCCATGTCCCCTATCTCCAGTGGCCACGCCTGGTCCTTGTCCCAGTAATGACTTTTGCTACGAACACGTTTTATCCATGCTTTTAAAAATCAGATCGATACTGCCTCATAATCCAGTCAATGACGGCCACGGGTAAAAACGAAGAAAGTTGAAACAGGTTGACTTCCCACCAGGTGCCACAAGGATATCGCCTCCTAATAAACTTCCTGGTCACAGAGTGAACAATGTCTTCAAGAAGGGAAGTGTCCATTAAAGATGGCGGGCCCCGTCTGGAGACTCGCTTCACGTCTTTCTGTAGTCTCCAAAAGTCTCGCATGTAATGGGAACGATTTTCCGGTGACATTGCTGTCCACATGGCTTCGGCATGTTGCGTCTGGTGAGCGCAAATGCGTGTTAGTTGGCAATGGTTTCCCGGTTGAATGATGGCCACCTGCACACCATATTTATGCAGTTCCACGCGAAGTGAGTCTGAAAAGCCTTCGATGGCGTGTTTGGTTGCACAATAGACGGACCGGAAAGGAACGCCAACTTTTCCTGCAAAGCTTGACACGTTCACAATTCGACCTAAAACATATGAGAGATTCAAATTACGATGCAGATTAATCATAATGTAGCATTATAATAGCAATACTAAAATGTTCGCTCCCTGATAGAGTATAAAAGCCCACAAACAGCAAAATGAAAGCGAGGAATTTAATTTTCGGCAACTTGCTGCTTGTCTTGGTCACCTATAAACAATACACATCAGGAATACATACCCCAAAATCACAACAGAAACTTTCTGTAGTGTTTTTGGGCTATGCATTTATGATATGTATTGTTTATAGGTGACCAAGACAAGCAGTAAGTCGCCAAAATTAAATTCCTTGTCTTCATTTTGCTGTTTGTGGGCTTTTAGTATTGCAACCTACATCGCCTGCAAAGTAAACTTGTTGGATTATAATAGAGTTATACTTACAATACATACGCATATTTAAAAACGTTTAAGCGTATAAAATACGAATGTAAGCCTTAAAAAGACATGTAAACCTTCAGCGTGGCACTAATTGTAAAAGAATTTCCAGCGTCCCAAAAAACAAGCTGGTGCCTCTTCTACATGATTAGTGCGACAATGATGGCTTACATGTCTTTTTCATGTATCTGTCCCTTTAGCTCATTAAGTTTTTTTAAGGCTTACATCCATATTTTATGCGCTTAGCGTTTTTTAATACTAATAAATATATGGTTTGGTCAACGAGTTATTTAGTTCTTCCCCCGTCCCCCTCATAACGAGTGTTCCTTTACCTTTGGCTTTAATAACGAGGGGCAAGAATGTCCTGGTGATGCGAACGACTCCGACTAAATTGACGTCAATCTGTCGTTGGCATTGCTCCCACGTCATCCAGTCCAGTTGACCAATCACGTACACGGCCGCATTGTTAATCAACGCCCACAAGCCTATAGCATCAGTCATGGAACAAAATAAAAATTCAAACAGACAAGATCAGAAAAGAGGTCGCAAGAACATTCACTGAGCTGCAACATCCAAGTTCAAGAATTGGTGTATGGTTGAAAGATATCGATCAGGTATGTTTTATAGCAGTGGGTTCCAGGATGAAATTGTACGGGGGAAGTTTCGAACACTATAGGTTTGGAAGGAGGGATAACTTAAGTCCCTGAGAAATGCGCTCTTAGGCATTTAGGGTGTTTCCTATAGGGTGTTATGCAGTGGCGTAACGTACAGGTAGGCTAGGTAAGCATTGCTTACGGGCCCCTGCAACTCGGAGGCCCGCCAGGCGTCGATTAATATGGACATGGACATCACTGAGATTTTTGCATCGAGAAAAGCATGCCGAAAGTATGGCCTTAAGAGCCTCACATAGTGAACTAACTACGGTATGAAAATTTCATGTTCAAAGTGCAATATGTTATAAACAAATACAAGGTCCCATTTAACAAGTGTAATAATGTAACTAAGCAAAGCTTATAATAATTCGACAGCTAAGTAGGCTAAAAAATACCACACAGACATATTTTTTATATTTTTTATATGTAATGTAGGCTATACTTTTTTGCATTCGAAGTAATTATTTCGGGCTGACAATTTGTTGGTTGTTCGAGTAATGTAAACCAAACAATGTACAATATGTATATCATTTGGACCAAGACAGGCGAAAAGGTCAAA
>JAHWFP010025061.1:0-15553 GCA_023313725.1 Lithobius niger
TAGTAAACTATTTTTACAATGTACAATCTAGAGCGCCAAAAATGGTTATACAGAAAGTTTATACACTAACACAGAAGGCGTCCGTACGAAAAAAGACCGTCACAAGCCTGAAACCAAGATTCAGAGAGCAGAGCAAGATTGGTGGTGCCAAATATACCAAACAACTTATTCCAGTATAGTGAGCCAAGTCATGACGTTTTTAACTAGCGCCGTTTGGGACCAATTGGCATACAACTCAAAATATTTGTGCGGAGAGACAGATCATTCATTGTCAATGCTGTCTCGGTACACTTAACTCCAAGGGTGTGTGTGCGGTACCATAAAATATTTTTAAAATTTATAATTTATTAACACAAAAGATTCAGTTTAAGTAAGATTCAGTTCAGTTTAAGTAAGTTGAAACAAATTAAGTTACTTTTATTTTTACGGAAAAGTACCCATCATGCTCAATTTCAAGATGGCTGCTCATCAAGTTGCACTAAAACGCTGTTCAACAACAGAGACCAGCAACGTTATAATAATAAAATCTTGGCTTCCATAAACAGTCAGCAATCAACTTAACGTATTCTGTTCCAGTAATCACCATTCTTCTTGGGATTTTAAGATTTATTTGGTGCAGATTACTCTCAGAGTCAGTAGGTAGGTGGCCCATTAAAAACGTGTGAAACTGCTGCTTTTGTTGGGCTACTAAACGTTAGGCCTATCGGTCACCGATCTACAACGATGTAAACTCTTTAAATTAATTTTCTGTTCCAAAACCTCTTCGGTGCTCTCTTAATACTGCAGTATTTTTTCGATACTTTTTCGATACCTTCGATACTACCGAAAAATCGATACCAAGTTTTGAATTTCGATACCACTACCGATACCAATAAAGTATCGGTATCAGTATTGAAATTCAATAGTATCGCACACCCCTGATTAACTCTCATTCACGTCAACTAAGAAGATGCCATACATTGGAGGATTGACGCGCTCCCAGGTATAGTATAGCCAGTGTACAAGGAGGAGATAGGAACAATTTTGCTAAGTAATTCCAATCGGAACTTTCTAGTTTTTACTTGCCACAATCGACACGAGAACGAGGCATCACAGGGCCCTTCTCATGCTGAAAATGACTGGGGTGGTCGAGGTCAGGTTTGTATTCAGTAGTACCTCTGGTGCGGAAATAGTCATGTTAGCCATCAGGCCACTGCACCAACGATACCATACTGGCTCAAATACGAGGCTAATTGCAGTTCGGAAAAAAATTAAATAAGTGGGCACAACAATATAGTGGAATTCTGCAAGTGCCGCTATTACCAATACAGTTCGTACCCTACCCCTTTTTAACTAATGCTGATCCAAAGTCAATTTTTTTTTCATACATGGGTTGTTTACATCATCTTTTTTTTATTGTGAACTCTGCAATAAAGGGTATTTTGCAGGCCCCCCAGGAAGACCGGCTGAAAATTGTTTCTATTGACTAATAAGAAATACCCATTACCTGTACAATTATTGCATTCCTTCCCGAGTATCCTTTAGAGGTTTTTAGGTTGAACAGAGTTTGCCAGCTGCGTAACCCGATCCCGCATGAGCGCAGCCCCTTCTACAAAAGCGTTCAGGCGAAGCAGCCTGTCATCTTTTTCCCTCTAGATATGTCATGGTGGTGACACGAGGGGAAGTAGGGTGGGTACAGGTAATGTATATTTCCTATTAGGCAATAGAAACAATTTTCAGCCAGCCTTCCTGGGGGTTAACAAAATTACGTTTTTATTTGCCTTTCGGAAATAGCCCTTTACAGGAGACCTCGTCAATGCTGGAGGTGGGCACCACCTGACGAGTTACCCTAGGGTTATGAGCTGGCACCCCCATAAAGGCCAAGACTTCACACTTTGTTAAACAGAAACATAGTGTTCAGATCACATTCGTTGGATGAGGTGGGTCTTGCTTCAGCACCAGGACATCTGCTTCAAGGACATCAGCTCCAGACGTCTGTTTTATAGCTTAAGAGGGGTTGAACGACGTGTCTGGCAGTGGCAATGGGTCCCAGGCGACACAGTCCTTTAACTTGTAACCTTTCCCTTAAATCGTGACTTGTGAAGATGGATTGGCTTCTCCAGGATGCGGTTTGGAGGATTTCTGGAATTGCAGTGTTGTTGTGGAAAACCGAAGGTGTGGAAATTATTGTTCAGAGTTCGTGGGTTATCACCCTGATGTTGTCAGAACAGTCCATGTTTTCATGTGTGTTAATGAGGACAGTCTTTATCCCAGTTGTGAACATTCTTGGCAATGATTCGTTTAAGTCAGTTCTGAATGTCAAAGGGGAAGCAGAGCTGGTTTGGGTCTCTGCAAAAACGTTGTTCTTCGTCATTTCATGTGAAAAAAAAAAACGTAGTGCACGTATAGGAGAAAGGTGACGTGCGGGTTCTATCGTCAATTATGCAAGTGAGTGTTGGAACGAAGATAGGCTGCGATGGTTGGCAAGTTTCTCGAGTTTTGGCCCGACATGAGCATGGAGGTCTCAGATGAATGGCAGTGTATTGCTTGTGGAAGAAGTAGTGAGCTGGGTCGATGGGTGGCTCTTGAACTTCAAAGCAGCGTAAACATGTTGTTAGAGGTGCAGGAAGAAGTCGACCCCGTGCTCGATGAACACGGCGTGAAGTTGTTGTTTGTGTCACGTTTGGGTCTCGATTGAAGCCAGATTGGTTAGGCCATCTGTGGCGAATGGTGCGATGAGAAAGTTGGCGAGATGGTTGTTGGGTGGTGACGAGAGTGAAGAATGACCGTATGGCCATGACGGGGCTATGATCCGGTGAGAAGATGCTGTTTTGTTGTGAAGGCATCGTGAGATACGATGGTCCCGACGAGGAAAAGGTTGTCAAGGAATCGGCCTTGGTCGCTGGAGTACAACTGATGAAGCATCATGGTGGCAGCCGATCACTGTTGCCGAAGTTTATTCCAAGTTGTTGCCGTTGTTAGTGATAACAGGCTGGGATTGGCAAGGACCAGAAGGAGCTTGTGGTTGTTGACAATAGACTTAAGGCAGTGACGCCTGATACCATACACGACAGGCGGATGCAAAGCAGCTGCGGAGAACTTCAAAATGATGCAGGAATGTGACTGTGATTGGGGAGGTGACGGTAAAGGATGTGCTAATCAGGGCAGGTTGTTGAAACCACGTGTGGCTTTGTACATGTACACGTGAACGACCGTGGTTAAATAGCCACCGAAGTGGCATCAGCAAATGACGATAGTCGGCGAAGGATGGCAGTCAGGAGAGCCTTGAACGACGGGATGCGAAGGACTCTACGCAATGAAGGGGATATTCAAAATAGGCGAAGGCATGGAGAGAAAACTAAAGTGTGGCCGTACCAGCTGCATTGGGAAAAAAAAGATAGCAGGCTGCCTCGCCTCAACGCTTTTATAGAGGGGTTGCACGCGCATGCGCAGATCGAGTTACACAGCTGGCTGACTCTATTCAACCTAAAAACCTCTAGCGAGAGAAAGCATCCTTGGGAAGGAATGCAATAAATTTACACGTAACGATATTTACGAACGGCAACTAGAAGGCCATTTTTGGTTTTATCTTACTGTTTTATCGCCTATTAACAGCCCTGGCAGCAAAGCTATGGCCCACCCACCTAAAACGCTGTTACGTCAGAAATCGTGAAATAAGCTCGTAACCCGAGAATAGAGGGGGCTGTACTGGGTTATTTTTCGATTTCTAACCTTAAAGCATTTTAGATCGTAATTTATCTGCGAGATATTGACTAAAATCTTCAAACATTCAAGGGAATTTATGTTTCTACACCTTAATAAGACCATGCAAAGGTAATAATTTGGTTCACAGGTACGTGCGGGTGCCTTAAACTATCGCGGGTCAAAGTTATTTTTATATTTTCGCCAAATTTAGGTCAATATCAACATTGCAATACACCATTTTAACCGGAACGAAACAAGCTTTTCAATGGTGCAAATTTTAATTCTCTAGCTCAAACCAATAAGAAGTATTTAGTAAAAACAACACTGAATACTGGATGACAAATAACTTACTAGCACAGTATTATACAGCATGAAGCACAGGTCTGGAGAAGCCTACTGTCATCTCAAATCTACTAAGAGGAGAACCACGAAAATGTACATATATATACTACGGGTCGGGGACATGTAATGGTGCTAGCTTAAATGACCTTGGATTGGTCCTTCAAGGTTATCACGATCCTACAATTTGAACTATACGTAGTAGAATAGTGATGTAAATTGGAAAGTTTTAGAAAGCAGTAAGCAAATGCCAAAGCAGAAAACAGAATGGAAATTGGACTATTACGGTGGGAGACACGTTAGTCTCCTTAGCTTCACTGCATGTCTTCAGAGTGTCCAGAAGAGAGGGTGTCATACCCAACGAAAAAAATGCATATCGCAGCAGAATGGAATACATAGAGAGGTTTTGTTTCTTATCCTCAAAGGTGTGGTGCATTTTTCAGAAATTGGAAACTGGTTTTCTGAAGCATGGACATGTTCAGCTACATTTGGGGGGGGGGGGGCCCAACAAGGTTTCCTCGAGTGGGGAAGGGCAAGACAGGTTTAATGGTTCTACGTAATGTTGTTTTATTTAATGCAAAGGGAATTACAGTGAAACCTCTTTATAACGTTAGTCCATGGGAGTTTGGAAACGGAATGTTATGTCAGGTTTATCATTATAAACAATCAGTTTTGCACGCATTGTTGCTTGAAGAGCTTCAAAAACAGCATTGTTATAACAGGTTTATTGTTGTAAATTGTTATAACGGGGTTTAACTGTATTTAAGTTTATTATCAGTTGTGTCAACCATGTATTGGTGGAGGGCAAATATTTGTCCAAACATTTGTCCAAATAATTTGGGCAAATATTGGTTCACTTCTTTCAAAAGAAAAAAAGATGGCTGCCACAGAGAGTGTGGGTGTGCAAGCGTCCTTGCTTTTGATCGATGATGTACTTAGTTTTGTGCATCATAATGCTGAGAAAGTGGCGAAAGATACGTTAATTGCGGTAGGTGCTTCCTACTTTGGGCAATCGGAGATTTCCTCCGCCAAGCAAAAAAATTTTGCGGAACTTGCCGACATCGCTCAAAACAACAACAACAGACTCCTCAAACGCAAGGTGACGAATGATGACCCAGCTACGAAGAAACGAGCTGATCTCGGAGATATATGCGAACTTCTGTCGTTAGCGGGTGATTCTGCCAAGCTGGATCATTTTCCTGTAATTGTTCCTACCGATTTTGACAACAGGCCAGCCATCGAACCCCAGTGGCAAGACGTCGGCCTACTCGTTAAGCACGTTTACGAATTGAAAGCCGCCATTTTGGATAGACCGGTAAACATGAACATTCCATACAGTGATGTTGAAAGAGATCTAAATGGTGGTAGATAATACCACGTTCTTGACCTCACACAGGGAAATTGGCACTGAAATTCATCGTTGTCAAGCGGAGTTGGAATCACTCAAAGCAAGCATCAACGATATCCACGACGTGCTTCGTCATTCTGCTGATCGACTGCACATTCCTGGTCACGGTTTGAATTAGCTTGAGAATACACGTTTTCGTGAAGCTAATGATGCACACGGGTTGTTACCCCATTCTAATTCTGATCCACGATGGGCATTGAACAGTGGGGATCGTATTGGAAATGACGTTCCTAGATCGAAAAGCAATGCTGTTGGCCAGACTACTGCAGTCGATCAACCCATCCAGTCCCTTCTGGAGCGGGTGGTCGATGAACAGGAAACGCGCGATTTGCCTCCACGTGACCGGGAGCGTTTAACCGATGAGGTGAAATGCCCACCTCTTCGGCTGAGAGGGCCGAATAAACTCTTTCCTGAGCATGGCCCTGATATTGAACTCTTGTCTGTTTCTTCTTCTGAATCTACTATCTCTAGTAATGATTCAACTGAGGGGGAGCTTCCAAATAAATTGGGGGCTTGGAAAACTCAGGTTAAGAAAAAGAAATTGAGTTCTGGGAGAAAAAATCTAAACCGGACTGATGCTGCTTGGGACCAGCGGATTGCTTGATCTGTCGGGGATCGTAGGACTGCCAAATGTATTCCTGCCGATTCTAATGGCAGCTACTGTCCCGGTTAACAGCATGTGAATATGGGTGCTCGCAGCAAGGATTGCAATGTCAAATGCCCTGGTGCTGTCAAACGCATTCGTGCTGTGCCACCTCGTTTTGAAAATGTGCAACGAGTTTTTGTCAGCAGGGTTGATCCTGATACTACTACAGATGAGCTGGTACGCTTTTTCAAAGAAGAAATGAAAGTGGAAGCTAACTGTATTAAATTGAAAACTAAATTTGACACGCATGCATCCTTTTGCGTTGAAGTCAGTGGAAAGGACATTGATGTTGTCACTAGTCCACGTTATTGGGAAGATGGAACCCTTATTAGACCCTTTCGTGGAAGACCGCCAAACGGCGATTTTGCTAACACTGTGAGCAAAAGATCTGCCATTACTTCGGCCGTTCCAAAAAACGGGTGACGTTAGTGGGGCCAAGGAGGCGGACTCAAGGGCGCCACTACTGGAGGGAGCTTCACCTTCTGCTTTACGAATACCGAATCGCTCTTAAGTAAGATTGATGAACTGCGTATTTATGTGAGGCAGCACGATCCTTTTTGTTTTGGTGTGTGTGAGACGTGGTTGAGGGCAGATGTTCTTGATGCCGACGTTGCCATTCCTGGATATCAAATATTTCAGAAAGACAGGGTGGCTGAAAGGAAGTGGGGAGTGGCCTTGTTTGTTAAGGAAGGGGTCACCGTTAGGGAGGTTTCTCTGTTAAGCGGCTATGAAGAGGCTATTTGGTGCGAGATGACTTTTTCTTCCGGAAATGCAATGATCGGGGTCATCTATCGGAGGCACACCATCTCTGACGAACAACATCACCTTCTGCTTATGGCCCTTGACGAAATTGACAGGAGGTGGAAGAAGATTCTTCTTATGGGGGATTTCAATTATCGCAGTATTGACTGGGTTCGTGGGACGGTGGATGCCCTTGATAATGGTTTTGCCTTCAAGTTTTATGAGGCCATTCAGGATGTTCAGTGGTGCCAGCATATTGTGGAAGCTACTAGAGCCAGAGGAAATGACAATCCAAGTCTTCTTGACCTTGTGTTTACCAAGGAAGAGTGTGACATTATTGGAATTCAACACGATCCGCCTTTTGGTAAGAGTGACCATAACGTCCTTAAGGGTGAATTCCTAGATTGTGAACTTATTGCTACTAGAGGTGATCGTAGGCTTGACTACCCCAGAGCGGACTTTGACAAAATGTGGAGGATTTTGGCTGCTACGGAGTGGGAAACTAATTTCTCTGGTAATGTTGAAGAGGATTGGACCTATTAGAAAAGGACCCTGTTAAATTGTGTTAAGGACTGTGTGCCTGAAATTACGATTCTGGCTGGTATGCGTACGGTCCCATGGTTGTCTGATTATGTACTTAAGCATATTGAGGTTAAGGGGCGGTAGGTGGGGCCTTTATAGGCGCTTCTCATCGCGTGCCAACTTCAGGAAATTTAAGGCCGCAAGGCGGAAAGCATGTAGTGTTTTGCGTAGGGCCAAAAGACCCTTTGAGGCCCACTTGGCCAACAAAGTGCAGAGCAACCCGCGCGCTTATTGGAGTTATGTGAACCGAATGAGGAACAAGACTCGATCCTTCATGCAGTTCGACACAAACTCTGGGGGGCATACTACCAGTGATAAAGAGGCGGCTGAACTCCTGCAAAAACATTTCTGCTCGGTTTTCAGTCAAGAAGACGACAGTGAAGCGATTTATTTTGGAGATTTTTGGGCTCAGGTTAACAACTTTTGTGTCGATGGGCTTAAAACTGAGAGTGGTCTGAATTGGGAACATTGCGTTCTTAAGCATCTGCTTAGTATTGATGTGTGTAAGTCTGCTGGACCGGATGGAATTCACCCTCGGGTTCTTAGGGAAGCTGCCCGTGAACTGGCTATGCCACTCGCCCAGCTTTTTGCGAGATCTGTTCGTGTTGGGTCTGTACCGGAAGATTGGAAAGTTGCTAATGTGACGGCCATCCACAAAGCTGGGAATCGTAGAGATCCCGGAAATTACCGGCCTGTGAGCATTACTAATGTGGTCTGCAGGATCTTGGAACGCATTCTTCGTGGGCTTTTGGAGACAGAGTTGAAGAGTAAAGGTGTGACATGTGATGTGCAACATGGATTTGTTCGTGGTCGATCTTACTCCACTAACTTGCTTCTTTCTCAAGAAGACTGGATGGCTTCGGTGGACAGTGGTGCACACGTCGACTGCATTTACTTGGACTTGGAAACTGGCATTTCCTTACGAGATTGGGGGGCATGAAGCCAACTGAAGTTACGACTGAAAAAGATTTGGGTGTGGTTGTGTCGGCAAATGGGAAAAGAGCTGACCAATGTGTGGCTGTCGTGGCCAAGGCAAATCGGGCACTTGGTCTCTTAAAAAGAACACTTACTTCGCGAGCACCCAGTGTTATGGTGCCAGCCTACAAGGCTTTGGTAAGGCCATTGTTGGAGTATTGCACCCAAGTCTGGTCACCATACTTAGTGAAGGACGTTAAGATTGTTGAGTCCATCCAAAGGAGGTTCACTTGCATGATTGGGACCTTGAGATCCACCCAGTATGACGAACGCCTCGCGTCCCTGGGGCTGGAATCCTTATCGACAAGGAGGCAAAGGATGGATCTGACTTTCGTCTTTAAACTTTTTTAAGTGGTCTCCTTGATGTTGACTGGAAGCAGCTCTTGATTGTTAGAGCAGACAGATATGCGGGACTTCGAACTCTTTTTTTTGAGGCGGTGTCGTATTGATGTGAGAAGGTTTTGTTTCGGGGTTAGGGTTGTGAGAGCATGGAACGCACTGCCTGAAGAAGTCGAGTGTTTTCAAGCGTCGCCTGTCCTTGTGCAATGTCACGGGATAGAACTTGTTCACGGTTTCTTTTGTCCTCTTGGACGCTTCACCGTGTGGATTCTCTGCTTATACTTATACTTATATGCAGTAAACATTTCCAATCCCCTCCCCCACCCTGATGTGTAACTGAACATACGGATGCTTCAGGAAACTCAGTTTCCAATTTTGTGGAAAAAACAGCACACGTTTTGTGGATAGGAAACAAAACCTCTTTATGCATCCCGTACTGCTACGATACTTTCATTGGACATGATGCCTTCCCTGCTGGACAGCCTGACGCCATGCAGTGAAGTTAATGAGACTAGCACGTCTGAAGGGTAATGCCTAACCTAAAGGTCCGATTTCAATTCTGTTTTCTGCTTTGGCATTGGCTAACGGTTTTCTGAAACCTTCCAATTTACACTACTATTCTACGATGAGTAGTTCAAAAGTTAACACCATAAATCATGATGACCTTGAAGGACCATTCGAATGTCATTTAAAGTACCATCACAACGTGTCCCCCGACTCGTAGTATATGTATGTACGTTTGTGTGGTTCTCTAAGTAGATTTGAAATCGTAGTAGGCTTCTCCAGACTTTTGGAGCACACTGCATAATTTTTATTTTTAAGCTTGCTGCACAATGTTTCGGCTTTGAGGTCAAAGAAATGTGGTCGTCAAATAAAATAAAAATGCCTGGTGCTTATTTGCAACCTCGCCCGTCATCCAACCAATTTTTTTTTTTTGCATGGCTTGAACTAGTAAACTAAATTCCTGAACTTGTCTTTCACAAAAGTGTATGTGAGAGGGAGTAAATGCGATGTGCTCAAACGAGCGCTAGAGAATAAAAGGTAATTTGGCTTGGTATTCATTAGCCTCATGGAGGGGAGCGCAGATGCGCACTCTGAGGTTAGCGAGCTGGCCAGTGATTGGTTGTTTTATCTATAGGGAAACACTGCATTTGAGAATGAAATGCAAAAATTGCAGGTAGTGTATATTTTCGCCGCTATAGAAACTAAACTCGGTCCCCTCCCTAAAAACATTTTTTGAGGATGAACGCCTTCGCACATGTCTGATGAAAGGTTAAGCTAGCAACTGAAAACATTAGAAAAGATTTGCACTGGAAGAAAAATCAAAGCAGCAAGTAGAAGAGATGTGCTAACAAAGTGAAAAGGAAGGCACATACCTCACTCTCCGAGTGGCTAATTAACATATCATCCAGTACGTCTTCCGCATCAGATGAATCTGCAATTTAATATTTTATAATAAGAATTACACCTATTTTCTACTTTTATTATTACAAATTCTGTACAGGTAATGAATTATTTTATTCTCACGAGACACTTCAAACTTCCCGATTCTGACTCTTAGAAGGTTAAAACTGATCCAGTAACACTATAAAAATCAGTGCTACTAACGGGCGTAGAAAAACACACCATTACCATTCCCAGCCAAAACTGGTAAAGCTTGTTTTTATCCCCAGAATACCTACCAATTAAATTATTTCATTATTGGTGTGCTTAAAACGAAAATTTCTGACAATAAAAAAATCTTCCTTCCAACACATGCCCAAAGTTAGCCAGATCCAGGCATCTCAAGTGCCACACTTGTGTACATCGCCGGCCGTTTGGTGTTGTTTCGGCTCACTGTCAAAGGCAACAATGAGACAAAGCAGGGTGGGTAATTGGGTAGGTATTCTAGGGTTAAAAACAGAGCTACCAATTTAATCCCAATTAATTTATTTTGCATTGTAGAGACTTCGACAAACTGGATGATGGGCAGTTGCAATCGTCGCCTCCTGAGTTAGTTGGTGGGTTCCTTGCGGATGCCTCGAATCTTCAGGTTCCCAGTAAGTGGTCCACGTGAAGACAAAGCAATCCCTTGAGAAGACGTCTCGAAAATAAATGTGCTCTCACACATCCACGAGGAAGCCTCAAGGATTTCTTCCAAGGGAACACGTTTATAGGCAGCCAAGAGGAGGAGAGGGCTTGTATTTCGTGGGCGGTGAGGTGGCCGATTCATTTGTGTTCTCATAGTTGAAGCCAATCATAGACCAGACACAGGAAGCAAGCATGACTGGAGTAGCTTATCCTGTACCGGGTCTGTAGGGGAGGATTAAGTCCATTTGGCCTTTTCATGCTCTGGATCCTCAGTTGATCGAGGTAGAAGTGAAGGGATCCAACAGGTCACTGTAGTCTCTCTTCATCCCCTGAAGGGGACCCAGCGCTGGATTCGTGAAGGAATATGATGATTCCATGGATGTTTGGGTCTTTGCTCTGAAAGAGGCTCGAGGAAGCTGTAGAGTCTCACTAAGCTGTGATTAAGTACAAAGCCCAGATAAGCCTCGTCAACGTTGCGGGCCCAAAGCTTATTGCAGCATTTTCTTGAAGCCACAGCGAATCCTAGCAAAGCTTGTCTGTCAGAGTTGCGTAGGGTTCCTTGAGGAGGCTTGATAACACTAAGGGGAGGTCCCATTGTGGAAATAACTTCACTGCGATTGAGGAGGCGGTGATTCTGAAGTCTTCAACAAAAGAGGTGCACGTGAGTACTGAATTTATTGCCAAATGAAAAATTTGTGGAAATATTCATCCCACAAACTCCATAAAGTGAGCTGGAGTTGGAGCCAGGAGATCAGTTTAAGTTTCACTACAGCAATGATGCCGCCGAAGTCACTTGCGTTCTTAGATTTGGCGTGTTGACACCCGGAGACAGTAGGCAATGCGGTTGGCAATTTGCTCCGAAAGGTAGGCCACTTGGATAAGCTTGATGATAGTAGCCAGGCACGAGGTTTCAAGACTGACAGCGCTTGGTGGACGAACCTTATTTTCTTCTGGGTAAGCAGATCCTCCTCTATGGGCAGTATTCTTCGGTAATCCACTAGAAGTACTAGAAGAGGAACGAATCATGGTTGGGTTGGTCAAACCGGGGTGACTTAGATGAATATTGCTTCCGTGTTTGTGATCTTCTCCAAGATTAGAAGAAAAGGGAAGATTTAGGCGAACATGTGGGTCCACAACACTGTTGCAGTATCCGTCGCCCAAGCTTGAGGATCCGGGAAGGGTCTTGTGTAGTCTGGGAGCCGGTGATTGGAGCTCATGGCAAAGAGGTCGGTCATCAGTATTCCATAAAGGGAGAAGATTGTACTGCATACCACGGTCTTTAGTGTCCACTATGTTGTCAGGACTTTGCCTTTCCTGGAGAGCAGGTCTGCCAAAACATTCTATTTTTCTGGGAATGTGAAGGGTCAAGAGTATGGCAAGTAAGAAGAAGAGGGTTGCTTGTTGGTGGAGGTTGTTAAGTAGGCAACAGCAGTGTTGCGCATGTTCACTTCTTTCATAATATGCAGTAAACATTTCCAATCCCCCCCCCATGTGTAACTGAACATACGGATGCTTCAGGAAACCATGACAAGGGCGAAACGAATACGGTTTCAGCAAGCGAAATTGCAGAAAGGTCTGCTAGTTTGGGGGCTCCATTCTACTGAATGGTTGACACTCAGGCCTAGGACAATTTTTACCAATTGATAATATAAAATCAATTAGCTCTCACCCACAAACATCTCTAGACAGACTGTTTCGCCCTTGTTTGGGCTCGTCAGTAGAGAATACTTTGTGGATGAGAGCTAGGCTACACTTGCTAGGGCAAATAAGGGTTAAAACGAATACGATTTCAGTAAGCGAAATAGCAGAAAGCTTACTGAAACCGTATTTGTTTCGCCCTTGTCTTTTGCCCTAGCAAGCGTAGCCTAGCTCTCATCCACAAAGTATTCTCTACTGACGACCCCAAACAAGGGCGAAACAGTCTGTCTAGAGATCTTTGTGGGTGTGAGCTAATTGATATTAAAAGATCAATTCAGGAAACCAGTTTCCAATTTTGTGGAAAATGCAGCACACGTTTGTGGATAGGAAACAAAACTGCTTTATGCATCCCGTACTGCTACGATACTTTCGCTGGGTATGACGCTTTCCCTGCTGGATACCCTGACGCCATGCAGTGAAGCTAATGAGACTAGCACGTCTGAAGGATAACGCCTAACCAAATGAACCGATTTCAATTCTGTTTTCTGCTTTGGCATTGGCGCATGGCAATGTAGATCACCCGAAGCTCTAAGACGTTGATGCGAAGCCTGGGCTTAGTCTACACTCCAGCAGCATCCTTGACATTGGGATTCTTTTCCTTGAAGTGGTCCCATTTTCCATTTTGTGGCTGATGATGTTTTTTCTTCTTCTGACGTTGGACTTGTGGAGCAGGATCCTGCTTGATAGGTACTTAAGGAGGGAGCAATTTTAAGCACTTCTCCTTTGAAGAGGGTAGTTGCCTCGTGTAATGGAACGGTACGAAGTTCATGCACTTCATTTGGTGGAGTGCAGTTTTCGAGACGAGAACGGCTTCACAACGGTGCAGCATGCTGTCAACTACCCCGCTAGTCTTCCAATGAATGGCTTCAGTAGAACATTCAGCCCATTTTTTGAGAAGAATCGATGCATTCTCGAGCTTCTTAATCGCAGCCTCCCTGGTACAGACAGGTTCAGTGATGGCTTCCAAGCAAGATCTGTGCGAGAGGTAACACTAATACCTCTATTCTTTGGAGGTTTTGCGTCTCAAAGTTGGGACAGATGGGAAGAAGATTCAAAGTTTTCAAATTCCAAAGAAGCAGAATCTGCGACAAAGTTGGGTTCATCGAAGGGGCGCAAACTGGACGCTTTACCTACAATGTCAAAGAAACCGTCCGATCCTTTGGCCGGTGGTCCAACACGTCCATCGAGTTCCAAAGGTTCACATTTTCCATGGAGGAGACTCACCTTGCCTTAGCATCGAACGTATGACAAGTACTGACTGAGTAATGGGAGGCACATTGTCTGCTGATAACGGTTCATCATCAGAATCAATGTTCCATCCCGCCAAAATGGACACACTTTCGCAGCAAAGGTGATGATGGGGGTGATGATGCATTTTGCTAGGCGATAAGGCACTTTTAGTAGCATAACTTCACCAAAAACTGACCGAACTGATCGAACCGATTCTAATGTTTCAATACACCCATCGAACTGTTATTTCAGGAACTTTTCAACAGTGCTAATTTCAACTGATAGCTTCAGTCATTTTCAAGTTATTCAACAAAAACTAAAAACGTGTTCTGAAAAAAACTCATGTCATTACAACAAGCTTGCTCATAGAGCCTGACATAGTGAATTTTTTAATTGACGTTTTTAAATCTTAAGAGACATAAAGGCCATTATGGACGAAACTAATTCCACAAAATAAAAGGACAACAGTGTCCTCATTAAGTTTGCCAAAATAAACTCCGTTCAAGTACTGGCATCAGTATCGGCCGAGCCTTAGTTTACAGGGCAGGTTGGATATACACCTAGGCCTGATTTATTAAACTGACATTTCTTTCAAATGTCGGCACTAATGCTCAAAACTGTCATCCGAACTTGCCTGCAAGGGAAAGCATTAACTTTGCACAGCCCAACACAAAAAATATAAACAAGACAGATGACCTGGGTAACTGGTATACAGTGTTTTTGTAGCATAGCATAACAAACAGAAAAGGCTTACCGTCTTGGTATTCTAATAACGGAGCTGAAGGTAACTGAACCTCAGTTGATCTGGTACCAATCTAACGTGAAAACAAACAAATGAAAAATGAGAACTGAAGAGCTAGTCCAACCAAGCAACATTTATTACATTTTTTTTTTATAGTTTTACTTTGTTCCGTAACTTTGGGCATCAACCTTGATTATTTATTTACTTTTATTTCTTAAAAAATGTTTACGAACGAAAAATAAAATAATGTTCAGGAACATAAGGCACAATTTCAGAAAATGAATACTATTACCAGCATCCCTTGCAAATAAATGTATCATGATTTGTGATCCATTGTCATCCAACCTGGCGTGGCCACTCGTATTTTGTAGGCTCTTTGTCCCACAGAGCAGTAAGCATTCACAAAAATTTTTCTCTCAAGAGAAAACGAATCCCTGGATTTGAGGGGCATTGTGTGTTCGTAAAGAGTGACTTTCTCCTAAAATGCTGCTGAATTGCTAGTGATTCTCGTCCTCAGTCAAAAGGGGAACTAGACTTCAGCAGCGTGGTTCTTCTCTCTCATCCTATCTTGTTTCCTTTTTTTGTGATGGTTAGCTATGCCGTTTTCTTTCACCTTATTTCGCCTGTCTGCCATATGCTGTTTTACTCTCGTTTGTTCAACTTATCTTGTTTCACCAATATAAACAACATCGCACCCATCACACACAATATGACAAACACCTTCTCTGGTATTATGGATCTTGGCCAAACATCTCTGCCTTTATGTTCCTCTCTACCACCTACTTTCCTTCTCTTCTTTAGGAGTTCATCCTTAATATTATCTCCATTTCTCAGGTAAGTGTCGAATCCTCTCTCCATCTTTGTTGACTGCGAATATGGCTGTGAAAGCTCCACGTTTGACGAGCTTCTTACAACTTGGTGAAACTCATTTTGGGCAATCGCTTTGCGTTGACCTATCGGATGCACTGATGCGGAAGAGATTCCACGATTTGTCAACTTTTCTTTTCTTGTAGGGTTGGTACACAAGATGACCTTCTTCATTCCTTGTAATCATTACATTTAGGAATGGCTCCAAATGTTCATGCCGTTATTGACCTTC
>JAHWFP010025061.1:15563-35795 GCA_023313725.1 Lithobius niger
AAAGAGCACTCCTTATGACCACAAAAGGCCCCTCAAACTCAGAGATTCATTTTCTGCTGGGAGAAGAATTTTCAAGAATAATCACTGATCAGTGGGACAGACAGCCTATAATATCAGGGAAGCCACACCAGTTTGGACCAACAATTTTCAAATGATCGAGAAGTAGGGATGTGCGAGTCGAATATTGTTAATTAAGAGCCGAGCCGAGCTGAGTTTGCAGCAGATCACTCGAGTGTCGAGCTGAGTTCGAGTATTTGATGAATATTTTGTTTGCAAGTTTCTCTTTAATTTTTTTTTTACATAATAAGAACATGGTGCTTAGTTGACTGTGTTGGTCATGGTTTTCAAATATTAAGGACATAACTTGAAAATGGTTTCAGTTATTGACTTTTAATCTGCACCACTGGTAAGCTCTCGCCGAGACGAACGATTTGGTATATTAGAATGTCAAAATCGGTCAAAAATAGGCGGAAGTTATCGCATTTTCGCTGGATTCGAGTGTTTTGAGTATGGACGCGAGCAGCGAGCAGAGTTCGAGTACAAGTTTCTTATTCGGCTCGGCTCGAATTTTTCGAGTTTCGCACATCCCTATCGAGAAGATGTAAGTTTTCAGAAAAGCAGTAGTAGATACTGGGAAAAGTATTCGTTTTCTGAAATTGTGCGTTATTGTTCCTGAATAATTCTTTTATCCGAGATGAACTTTCAGAGTAAAATCCCTTACAGAATTTTCATGAAGATAAAGAAAGCTGCAGTAACAGTACGTACACAAATCCCACTGCACCATTCCAGTTGCTGCAACAGTGTATGTTTATGTAGATTATTTGTTTTTCTCAGTTCAAAAATTGTCAGAAGAGTCCAAATCTACAGAACTCTTGGTAGTGGTAACCAAAATGATTTGAGAATTTGCAGATAAATCATGAAATTTCTATTAAGCTTAGTGATGGTGAATACAGGACCATTACTTTAACATCCATTACTGGCTACTATTAAAGGCTACAAAACTATTTATTCCTGCCGCTAACTTTTAATTCGATAATATGGAAAAGGTAGGTTATAAACACTGCGAAAGAATATTGCTATGGTACTATATTTTTATGTGGTTAAATTTGAGGTTTAAAAGATTTTTACCGATCAGAGCATGATCAGTAAAAATCAGTTGCAGGACAAAATTTGACGAGTTTCCGAACAATTATCGATCACCGGTGCCAGTCACTATAACTCGCTGATTGCCAAAAGCTGTTCGCCTGATCGCAACATGAATGTAAAACCGATGAAAGTTAGTATTCCGAGCATAAGAAACAAAAAGCATTAATCCGACGCAACTTGCTTTCACATATTGCAAAAAAATACCAACTGCGCCGATTAGGCCTAACTAGAGGCATGTTTTTCGGGAATCGCACATGACATTGTCAGTCAGGCTTAACGCACGAACAAACTATTCCACCTGTGAATTTTTGTTTCTAAAAGATTTAAACATTCACTTCATTTAGTAAGTGTTTGTTAAGATTAAAGAAACCAAGATTCATGTTTTGGAGAAACTGCTGAAATATGCTCCCTTAATTTCGTTTTCAGATGGAGCCACTGTCAGACAACGCAAACACAGCTTTAAGTTTGTCAGTCGTAGCCTAATTCGGAAGTAAGAATAACTAGTTCCCAAAAAAAGTTAATTATTTTTTAACAATTACTTTTTTACATTTTAGATTTAATAATCCATCTCGTTTGGTTTTATTAAAAAATTAAATGAAATTTAAATGCAAACAGCTAGGAATAGTTAACTAACTGAAAAACCAGACATGACCTGATAACCATGCTTAAAGCTGTAAATATTTTTTAACGACTTACTTTTTGTTTTTTTTATCTTTAGTTAATTGAATTATTTGGTTTTATTTATATAGTATACTAAATTTAAAGAAATAATGCAAAAAATAATTCATAATGATATAACGAATCATTGATACTAACAACTACAGACAGGACTAGTATTCACAGAATAGCAGGTTGAAATTGTGTGACTCAGAGTGAAAAAGCATATTACATTTCTCTATCCGCTTGTTTAATAAAAATTAGTTGTTTTCATTGTAAACAAGATGCTGCGATAACTTGCAAGTACCATAACATATTAAGATTACCATAATTCCAATCCTAAATAGTTTCTTCACCATCTAAAAAATAAATCTGTTAATGCAGGGACTAGTAATTCCTTTCACGAGTTCTCCTGTCCGCTTTAGTTTCCTTGTATCCTAGAAATTGTTGGTCTAGCTTGATTGGTTAGGGATGATCAGCAATTGGTGTTCAGTTTGGTAAAGTTCGCAAAGGTCTTCTGTTCAATAAAATCAGCAAAGGTACGGCAAGATTGGCAACGGCAATAGTTTCCATAAGATCGGCTTCGGCAATCGGCACAATATACCAGTCATTTTTTGACTGATCAGCTCAGAATCGGTTTGGCGGGAAAAACGTGATCAGTACACCCTTACTTGAGACTATTAAATGATTTTTCATTTATACACAACTTTTGCATAACAATCAGCAAACAAAATGAGCCAAACTCACCTGGGAATACATCAGGTCCATTCTTCCTCGTAATTTGGACATTTTTTCAAAAAGCAAACACTTGGAATCGAATAACTGGTAGAGTGGACCAAGAAGAGCATCAACATCAGGACACTAATTACAACACGGACGGGGAAAAAAAATAGATTAAAAAAACTTGTGAGCAGAAATATTTTTTTAACGCTAGTAGGCCTAAAACAAAAAGCTTGTATGCAAGAACTGTGTGCTACATAGTTAGTAATCGGGTCAACTAATGCGAATTAGGTGCACATTGCACATCACATGGAGCAATCCGGATCTTCCTACACTGCACAGGCACATTACAGGCAGAATATATAAACTCAAAGGCCAGGACTTGACACATCGGGCCAAGCAAGAAAACAGAGTGAAAGTGCGGAAATCCCCTACACTACACAGTGAGGAGTGCTGAAGGTAAGTACTTTTTTATTGCTGCTATTGGTATTCCTCCGTTATCACGTTACATATGAAAGTTATAAGGCTTTGTGAAAAATTCTGCCCATAATCAAGCCACTAAATTATCAATATAAATAAATTTTGTCACCTTACTCGTGGTCGGACTTGCTTTTCTATTTATTTGGAATAATTGCTTCAAAAAGCAATTAAGCAGTATATTAAAAATAAAAATAAAACCGAAAGAGGGGGCCGTAAAGTAGCTTTGACTTTCTAACAAACGCAAGTCTAGAGTCTGTGTGTACACCCTCCTGGCTCAAATTATTCCATTCCAGAAAGGTGCCAAAAAAAAAAACTTGGCAGTCTGTTCTTGTTAAACTGCAATCTTTCCACCTTTCTGGTGTGGTCATAATGATCCACAAAGTCAGGGGATCCACAGAAGTCGAGAAGGATTTATAATAGAGCTGGTATTTAGACTTATTGATCCCTACAGAACGAATTTCCGAAATTCGTGTTGCCAGCCAAGTAGGACTCGTACGTTTCAGTGTACACGAACTTTCTGAAGAAGATGAATGGAATAAACTTCACCAAAAATTTAAAGAAGAACGTTGCCGAGATTTCTCCTGTCGTAGTATTGTGGTTTCTCCCGTGTTAAAATGTCGTTTGAAATAAGAGAGAGCTACAGATTTTTGATTATCCTAAAATATAAGGCTGCACCGATATTAATACTGGATCGGACTTGCTGCCGACATTAGCGGTATTGGTTTCGCCAACTTTTGAACTCAGGAACCGTTCGAGATTACGACATGCGGTTTGCGGCGTTTTGCTCAGGAAATCACTGATTATCTTCCTAGCTATGTTTTATCTGTGGGTTGCTATTTAAATTTTTTTTTAATTTTAATAATTATAGGACTTTTGCAGAAAACTATACCTTTTATGAAAAATTGGGGATACAATTTTGGATATCGGTAAAATTTAGAAAACCGGTTCGGTATCGGATCGGTAAAGTTGGTATCGGTGCAGCCGTACTAAAATATCATTAAATTCTTGTAAACTACATGTATGTTTAATTTCATGCTCGATACCCAACAACAAAGAAAAAAAAGGTGCTTAACCAGGCTCGCCACCGTTAAGAAGTGGTACACCAACAATGCTCCTAATCACTTCTATGTTTAGTGGACCCTTTTCCAGTAAAGCGAAAGTGGGGATGAGGGAGGATCCATTTAAAGGTAAGTAAACATAATGCTTTTCTCCTCATGCATTCACAAATTTTGTGCAAAAGACCAACATTCCTCCAAAATTCAACATAATTCACCATAAAAACCTAATTCCCAACCGCGCAAACATTCGTAACTACATGAATTGGAGGTGAAATGGTGGCGAAAAAGTTATCTTCCATCCAGGAAAGAGAATCGTGGGGTCTGACGCCGCCCTCCCACTTGGAGCGACTTTCAGAAAATGGTTGTGCAAATGCACAGGAGTTACGATTGTGAATCGCGTTGGATAAAAGTTCATTTCATAATACGTAAATTTGTAGCAAAAGATTGCTATTTAAGAGGATGGTGTTAATGCCACTATTTTTTAGTTCTGATCAGGAGCACTTAAAAGGGCTGGACACTTCATCCAATATTGATCGCTCCAAAATAAGTAACTTACCGTTTTCAAATACGAAGTATGAATACTCAGCACACACTTAATCCACCTTAAATAACCATTGTTCCTGAAATAAGTAACAGTCGCATTACGTCAACTTTGCATCAGCATTGTTTAATACTCGACACTAACAGCAATTGAAAAAAAATTAATACAAACGATTACAAAAAAACTAGCACAACATGAATGGTGTAATAAAAACTACTTACGCCACCCTATTATTCTGCACTCGTTGCTGAAGTTCATTCAACAGAGGTACAACACTTTGTACTGGTAGACGAGACACTGTATTGGTCACTATTTCATCTTCGTCCCTATTGAGCACATTCTAGACAGGAAACAAGAGTTGATGAGCAACTGTTTCAGCAATTAAGACTGCCATAAACTGTGTACTAAACACATGTGTACTTGCACAGTTAATTTGGCAAAAATCAGAGGTAGGTGCTAAATATAGAATAATCAGTTTTCTGACCTTCCTTCTGGACATTATCACATAAAATTCAGCATTTAAAACTACGGCTACACCGACACGATACTGGATCGGACCGGTTACCGATATTTGCGGTATCAGTATCGAATTGGTGACTTTCACGGAAATATCGATAACTCTGGTACAGTTTGACATTACGAACATATGGTTTGCAGCGTTTTACTCAAGAAATCACCGAGTATCCCCGAGAAATCACCGAGTATGTTTTTACTGTTGGTTACCAATTACTTTTTTTTATTTTAATAATAATTGGACTTTTACATCACTGATGAAAATTGGAGATTAAATTTTAGATATCGGTATAGACAACATTTTTAAAACCAGTTCGGTATCGCTAGAGCCTTAGTTAAAATCTTTTTGAATTATGTCGGAAAGGCCAATTTTTACATCCTGTTAATTGATGTAAAGAGAGAGGGAGGAGACAGAGGAAAGGCCCCGCAGGTGCAAGTAGACACGAGGGAGACCCTATCGGTATCAGCCGAGCCTTAGCAATTATATTGTACTGTACTCTTAATAGATTAAGAGTTCCAAGTGTTTAATGTACGAAAGTACTGTAAAACAAAACGAAACTTAACACCAGCTACAACTTACAAGGGAAAAAATAAACAACTTTATTTCATCATTTTTTTGTGTATTACCCGGTATCTGGCACCGGCTCGGATCCGGAACTTAGATGCAGTGCTACCATCAAATTATCCGGATCCGGATCTGGTAAAATACTAGCTGGTCAATCTCTTCTTACTTGATGCAGATAAAAGAGGGGACTCCGTGGAAGAATCGTTTTATCGGGTGCAATTACAGTTATCTTAATTCAGAACTAAATGTTGCTTTTAGTTTTTACTTGCCTTGACAGCACCGGCTATTGTGCTCTCCCTAAATGGGTAAGTTGTCACTGTGAATACTTACCGAAAGTATTTTCGAATCTTTACTTTGAAGGCCTTGCAGCAATAACTGTGCCAGATCCGATAACCGAGGAGGCTCCGTTCCCGAAGTCTGTATTGTAAGCTCACTTAAGCGCTCTTCCATCGGTAACTGAAAAAATAAAAGAGACAAAGATATGAAGGGCAGATGGTCATCCCGGCTTAATGATATTAGTTAACATCAGCGATTAGTGCTTCAGTCTACATTTCAGAACCTCCATTATCAGAACATTTAGCTATCCGAATGTCGTTCCTGAGAAATCTGATCCAAAATAATCTTTTATGCCTCTTCCAAGATAAAGCACAGTTCACTACCAAAAGTCAACTCAAATAAAAATCTAATGCCTTTGTTTTGAATTTGATTTCATGAGCATCCCTTGGTCCAAATTAGTTAGAATAATCCAAATACTGTCCGTTATGTTTCACGAATATTTTAAAGTAGGTACTTGCTTTCCCTTACTTCAACGCTTTACATCATCCAGGTTTATCTGTTTTTTTTTTTTTTTTAATCCACCTCTTACTATCAGCGTATTAGAACTACTGGCAGAATGCTCAAGATTTTTTTTCCCCAACTGACATCGTTACACAGTGCCATGGGTTTTTGCCCAAATGACAAAAACGAAAACCTTTGCACTCTACTACCGTACTGCATTTGCAACATAACTAATTGGTGGAAAGCTATTTTAAAATGGTAATATGACGGTGGAACAAATACAAAACTCTTTCATTTAATCTAACAACTCTGTTAGCATGTCACCAAGCGTAACGAAAAATAACCAAGACCCAACATACACCACATACTTTGTGAGGTGACGGCAAACATCAGCAAGCACAGCCAAGTAATCATCTACTAGCCAAATGGCACATCCCGTAACCACGTTACACTAGTTGTATATTTTCTCTTTACAAGTAAGGCCATGAAAACAAGTATGCACTAACAATGCATCAGTAATTCAACATGCCACATGGTAGAGTATTACTAAAGGAGGATGAAATGTGCGAATGACGTACGCAACTACGGAGGGCCGATCCTGATTACCATTTCCGATCTTTACTGATATTTGCAGTATCAGTAGATAAAACCCAGATAAATCGGTAATAAACCAATTCGAAGATACTGCCACTTCTCATCGACCGAATTTGACATTTGAATGCACCATTTTGAATGTGTTTTCGCCAGCTTTCCAGTGATCCAAACCACAAGCAGCTGTCTTTTACTTTTTAGAAGTCACAAGGCAAAATGTTAAATTTTACTGGGAGTTTTGAGCTTTAAAATGATTCTGTCGTATGCATTATTATTTCAAACCAATATTAAAAAAAATAATAATCATGTGCATTTAGGCCAATGCTTTATTTATGCAAAGATTTCAAAAGAAATTTTTTTTATAAAGACATTCGTCAGTATTCGGTTAATTGAGAACTGGGATTAGTTATCAGGATGGGTAATCGGGATCGGGATTTGATATCGGCCAGGTTCGTTTAATGATCAGCCCAGCCTTAATACCAACAGAATACGACTAAAAAGATGAATACGTGGTGCATTAAAAGTAAATCGCACATTACATTAAAAAATATAATAGTAAAACGTTTGTCTCGTGTTGCTACTACAATACGGCCACTGAACCAAAATGTTGAACGTGAAGAAAGAAGCGAGTTTTCATCCGACGCCGATATTGTTTTTGTTAAAAAATTGAAAACTTCATTGCTTCAGTTTCCCCTCCCCTTTGTTCTTTTTCGCCTGGCTTTTACATTTAAAAAAAAAATCCACTTACACCTGATTTTGCAACTAATTTGGAGGGGGAGCGGGGGAGGGGGCATATCTTATTGCACTAGGTTGATTACTTTCAACAAACGCTAAAATATTCACATAAATGGAAGAAAGTCCACAAGTAATGTGTAACACCGCAATTTCATATGCCCAGTTTTTGTTTAAGATGTGCCGCTTAACAACGTACAACAATTGACGAAATAAAAACGTCCGCAGACTTTCACAACATAGACAAACACGTCTTGCAAATTTTAGACCCCATACATGTGTCTTCATCAGGCTTCAAGGATTATTGGAACTTCCTACATCATCTTCCTTCGTCTTTGTTGCCAATGAATTCAAATTTGGCTGCCCTCGTAACCTCCAGTATTCATAGGGCTGTATGCCTGATTCATCTCCCTCAACTCCCACTGACAGTTAAGCTTCTTGCCGAGATCATAGCTCACCAAGAGGGAGACCCTCGGGAATGCAGGACCTTGGATGTTCATCGAAGTCTTACTATACTTCTGGGAATTGGAGGAAGATGAATCGAGCAGACAGCCCTATAAATACTGGAGGCTACAAGGGCGGCCAAATTTGAATCCATTAGTAACAAAAAAGAGGGAAGATGATGTAGGAAGCCCCACAATCCTTGAAGCCTGATGAAGACACCTGTATGGGGTCGAAAATTTGCAAGACTAAGTGTTTGTCTATGTTGTGAAAGTGTGCGGATGTTTTATTTCGGTAATTGTTTAAGTTGTTAAGTTGTTGATTTCACAGTATGCACTGCAACGATGTTTTTCGATGTGCTGCTTAACTTTTTTAATATAAAAACTTTTTACAATAATCAGTTTAAAAAAAAATGCAGAGCAAACATATAAAATAAAAAAAATTAAGAGGAAATAATTACACTTATGCTCATTTGATTCCTGTTATTTAAAAATAGTGTAGAAACGGTAGAGAAATTGATTTGTTACCATACTTTCTGTCTTGAATTTTTTTTTTTTACATCAAATAAGAGAAAATATACTAGTCATAACTCGTATCTTTGTAACTTGTTGGTACCTGTTCACGGCAAAAAAATAATTAGCCTAAATAATAAATAAATAATTTTTTTTCATTTTTACTAGCAACATGCAAGCAGCTACTTATTTAAAACAAGCGCGCCTTGAAGGTGTCCTTTATCCATTATTTTGCTGAAAGTTTACTCTGGCTAAGGCCAAACAAAAAAATAAAAAAAAAATGGCTTGGCTTGCGTTACCCGAGCGACCCTATTTTTACGAGCCGATCCTAAACTTTTTTTCCGTCCAAGGAAAAAAAAACCTTCCTAGTTTGACACTTCATCTACGATACAAAAATGGTTCAAATGCTTCCTGGAAAAATAAAAAAATATTGCTCCATGAACATGAATGTATCTTTATTGCATAAAAAAATATTAAATTAAAATTTTTGAAGTAAAGACTTTCTGGTTTAGTAACAAAAAAAAGTAAAAAAAATAATAATTTTCCGACCGACCCTATTTTTTTTTTTAACTGCGTAACGCAAACCAAACAATTTTTTTTGTTTGGCCTAATGAGACTCGCTAAAAATATAACACACAGCCAAACATGGCCGTGCTTGTGGGGGAAAAAACCAACCCCTAGTTCTTCCAAGACGGAAAGTGATTGGATTGTGTGACCGAACACAGTTGTTGACGAAGCGAAACTACGTTAATATGGCATTACAGTATAACCTCTCTAATAAGAACTCTTGACAACAAGAATTGTTTTTAAGATTTTGATTACAGTAGAACCTCGAATATCCGAACTAATTGGGACCGAAGTGTGTTCGGATGATCGAAAATTCGGATAATCCAAATTACATGCAAAATAAAATAGGAAAACTTTTTTCTTTACTAAGTTTTATTGTTTGTGAACTATGCTTGATTGTATAAGACTACTGAAAGAACATTTTTTAATAAATGGCTACAAGAACATCAATAAAGCAAAGCCAATGCTTATTCCTTTTCTTGAAAAATGGCAAATTTCTGAATATTTTGTAAAAATTGGAGTTCGGATAATCAGGGTGTTTGGATAATCGATGTTGTGCTGTAGTCAGCTATTCAGTCAGCACTAAATATATATATATGCCTATGGCTAAAATGAACTTTGTTAATACAAATGTATGGATAAAACGAACAAATATTAATAATTCTGACTTATTTTTAGGAATTTGCTGTTCGTAACGGTTTATACCTTGAGGGTTTTATTTTCCAGAAGATTTTTGAGCATCGTATAATATTTTATTTCTGCGATGCGTCTAGATGAGCTTCATTTCCCGGAAGGTCTTCTAGCAGCGACTATTGGTTAGTTATGACATACGGTAGACTGTCATCATTTACCTGAGGATTTGTGTTGAATTTTGGATTATTAGCAAAATTCCGGAGTGGAGAGCCGCCTTGTGTAATCATGCTGACGAAAACACTCGGGGGTATACCTGGTTGATGGTTGAATGGCGGATCTCTCCCAGTTGGTTAAGTTGAGTGTTTTGGTGTTTAGATGGAAATCCAGTTGTGAGTGTATGGTGCGGAGAACCTGTGTCATGGTCCGGAAGGTCAATCGGATGATTGGATGGATTTAGTTTAGTAATTTTTTTTTTATCACGGGACCTTTTTCGAACAAAGATTCACCAGGGTGTAAAAGTGATGATTGTTCACCTTGGAGAGACCTTTTCCTGACGGAACTCTGGTTAAGTCCGAAAGGGTTATTTAGCTGTCTTTAAGTGCGTGGATAAAAAGTGAAGGTGTAGCCTTTTGCACGCGAACGGCAGTCGGTGCGTTGTCAGATACCTTGCATATATTACGAACTGCAGGTACAAATATTTCATCATTGCCGAATTGCCAACAACTGTCTTGATACAAATGTTTGAGGGAGAGCATAGTTGTCATTAATCCAAACTTGTGTTGTCATGAAAATTGGAATAAATGGTGAAATGTCGAGAAATCTTTCAGGCACGTCCTCGAATGCTCAGGTTTGTCACCTGTTGTGTTGAATTTGGATGACCCTTCAATGGGGGTTTTGAATGTGCAGTTTTGGTGCAGACAGTTGATGGGTGAGTGGAGGAAAAGGTCATCGTTGAGGCAGGTCTGCGTCGTGACTTTGGGAATCTTGGGTCATGTGGAACCAGTTGCATAGATTTGCATAGCCGAGGAGAGAAAGAATAAGTCGGCCTGCGGGATGATGAAAGTGCAGATCGGTTTAGATGCCATTGATGTCTTGTTCTTCCTGGAAGGGGCGAGACTTTCTTGCGCGGCAATTGAGATTGGTCTAGTGATAGGCGAAGCCTAGCGACTTCTGTTTTAGTTTGTGATTTTTCATCACTAATCATTTTTCAGAGTCTGCTAACTTTAAGAAGTTTTTTGCAAGTTTCTGTATGTAATCGTTATTGGCTGGCTGTTTCTGTTTAGTTGTGTCACGCAATTCGAGGGCAGGTGAAGGTTCTTCTTGACTTGTGCCTGTATAATTGCGTGGTCCGAAAAATCCAGTAAGTCTGTCAGATTCGGCCGTTTTTGGGGGGGTTTATCTAGGCCAAAGGGTAGACTTGATTCAGTTGTTGGTTTCGGCTTTCCTATTTTCTCCACTGGTGGGTTGAGATCACTCATATTCTTTTATGTTCGATTGTGGCACCGATGGAAGGGTTCATAGTGGTGGCAGGGGAGTGGTTATCGTTTTTTGGGGATTTGTCACTGTTGAAGACGTGGGGGATGCGGAGTTGAACGAGCAACCAAACCAAAGGAGTGGACTCACGCTTTGCTGATCACAGTATTGATGAGGTTGATGGAGAGCTGTCCGACAAAGTTGCACTTGATGAAGATGAAGAAGTGGAAGAACTTCCCCAATTCTTCAACGAAAAAGGAGTGGACAGAGCAGTTTGTTGCGGTGGAATCTGCATCGGAGCTGAAGCCATTTGTCCGTTCGGTGCGGAATTGACGGAATGAGGTTGAGTTCGATTCATGAGTGATGGAAGTTGCAAAGTTTTTCCTGGTGTTGGAGAGATTACAGCGGTTGATTTTAAGTTTGACGTTGCGGTCTCCTTGAATCGTTTGTCTTGTTGTTGCCGGATTCTTTTCTGAGAGACCAAATGCTTGCTTTGTATCAATACCCAAGTGTCACAGTCAAATGTTACGTATACAGTACATTTGCATAGATGGTAGTCGCATGTTTGGTGATATTGCAAGCAGGATGGGGATTAAATCTCTTCTTTCTTGACACAATTGCAGGGCAGTTACATGTTGAGGGCTCAAGAAGAACAGTTTGAATGAAGATGAGTAGTTCGATAAGTGACAAATCCACTGTGTGAGGGACCACCTCGTAATTTCGGTACCATAATGTGAAAAACAAAAAAAGAGGGGCAAGAGTGATGTCGATTGACCCAAGATGGTGGAGAGCGTTTCCCGCGCTGGTGGCAAACGATTGTGGGAAGGAGAGCAGCACGCCGTGCGGGTGAATTTGGAACTTGAGTCATGTGGTCTTGTTTGTTGTTTCGTTGGATCGGATCGATTCTCGGATCACTCTATTGCTTGAAGGCCAAATGTTATGGTCTGTTTTCTTTCCATGGATCGATGATCAGTGCAGTTCGAAACAGATGTGAGGATAAAAAAGGCAGGGACTGATGAGACTTGTGGGTTTAAAAACTGGAGAAAATGACTGACGGTTAACGTCAGACTCCGAGAATCTTGCAACAAACAGCACTTGTAACTTGTCTTTTACTTCCTCAAATTTTCCTCCCAATATTCTCAAATTTACCCCCCCCCCCTTTTTTTTGGGGGGGGGGGGGGTGGCGGCGAGGAGGGGTTCCATCCATTGCTACAAAATAAAACTTACTTGAGTTCAGTCAGTTTATTATTCAAAGGGAATTTTCGGCTTTTCTGAATACAAACGATCGACAACCTTGGAAACTTTATACAATTTGAGTAGCGAAGCAGACTCCTGTTGACGGACTGATCGCCTACAATCCACCAACGATGCGCAAATATTAAAAAAAATGACATAGGAAGTATGAAAATGGTTGAATTAATTGGAAATAAATTAAAAGAACTTCTATCTGTTAAAAATAATTATTCTTGTTTTATTCTTTAATCTAGGGCTTCTTGACTTTCTCTCTCCTTCATGATTTCCTTATTTTTTCCCTCTTTCCTCAGTAACCAGATTTCAGGGTTACGTAAAATTCTCGAACCCCGGTTAACGTCACAGCGCAGTCCGATTAGGCGTACAGTCGTTGCCCGGAGACTTGTAGAGGAGACGGGGATGGAGATCGTCGTTAGGTGTGAGGTTTGGTTTGGGGTTAGAAGCGAAGGAGCACAACCGGACAGTCATAGGCCAATATGTTTGGAAGATTGCAAAGTCCGAATCCGAAAGCAGTCGCGTGTTGAAAAGCTTGGACTGGATAAGACGTTCGGCGTTGAGCAGTCCGCTTGTCACAATCGTCTAAAATCGTTGATATGAAGGATAGCAGTCCGATGGAGTGACAAGAAGCTAGGATCGATCGGTGGGGTTTGCAGGAGCGCTATCTTGTAAAGAGTGTATCCGTTGAAATTGTTGGGCCAAGTCGTGGTAGTCCCTTTTGGCATACGCTTGCAGTCCGAAACATGAAAACATTGCTGGGAATGGAAACCATGACTGACGAAGTCGGATCGGCAGGTGAAGGACTGCTGAGGGATGGAGCGGCGAAGGATCCCTCGGTGTCTCAGGAAATGGCCATGGCGCAGTCCACTTGTGCACACGGCGACAGTCTGAGATCTTGAAAACTGAAAAGGAATGGAGAAACGAGACAACATGTCGTAGGGAAGCCTGAGGAAGAAAAGCGAAAATGGATGCCAAACAACATGGATTATTCTAAATGTAGGAACTACGCACACATGCATGCGCAGTGGGGTTACGGAGCTGGCCACATCGTTCGTCTTCTAACTCTCTAGGGAAGAAAGCACACTTCGGGGAAGAATGCTAAAATTCACAGGTAATGGGACGTTT
The DNA here is from genome assembly GCA_023313725.1 of Lithobius niger. Taxonomy (NCBI): domain Eukaryota; kingdom Metazoa; phylum Arthropoda; class Chilopoda; order Lithobiomorpha; family Lithobiidae; genus Lithobius; species Lithobius niger. Next base: position 29,343 of record JAHWFP010025061.1, read on the forward strand.
TGGAGCGGCAATAAGAAACATTTTTGGCTGAGCAGGTTTTGGATAAACAAAATTCCACTGTATGTAGGTAAACGTACAAGTATGTTTAAGTAGGAATCCTGTTCCAACTTTTAACTGCCTATTTCTAAGGACCCGTACTTTATGCGATTTTGCGATATCGCAAAATTCGCAACTTGTTTACTAATAAGAAGTTTGACCCCATTTTTCAATAGGTACGCAGTTTGCTGAAGCCAAAAATTAAAATTTGCGATCGCAAAATTTGCATTTTCCCGCAATATTCGCAATTTTTGCCCAAATAAATAAATTTTGACTGACTTTTCATCAAAAGTTTATTAACTTTGCAGTAAAATAAGACCTTCTGTTCGTTAATGGCAGCTGTTTTGAAGTGGAAAGTGAAATTAAAATTTTTAAAACTTTATTCATATTGTACCCCACTTACGACTCCCATTTTAGGCTATTTTTTTAAACGATTTTGTGAGATGTTTTTGTTGTTGTTTCAAAATTCAGCAAATCTCGCAACATCTTGTATCGCAAAAATACCTTTTTCCACCGCACATTTTAAAAATTCTCACAACAAATGTTATCGCAAAATGTTGCTTAAAAATATCGCAGAAAGTACGTGTCCCTATCTATTTCTGATGTTAGTTGACATTTCATTCAGGGAATTTCGCAGATTAAAATTCCGTTGTATCCATTTTGCAATATTGATTGCCAGTGTTTTGAAACTGATCTGGCCGAGAACCACGGCCTGACTACGTGAGCGGTCAAATTTAATTTCAAATATTAAAAATGTCACAGGCGAAATTTCTGGAAATACTCATTCTAAGATGCAGACTAACTTTACAAATTTTAAGAGAAAAACCTTGCATTGTTTCTTTTTGTTTAAAATACTGCATTCAGTTTTAGAATAAAAAGGCATTGCATCAGTAGATATAACATTAAGACACTGTAGAGGCATGTTTAGAGACTTGAGAATATATTAAGTACCGTAAATCGCCTGCTAATTAAACGCCTCCCCCCAAAATACCTTAAGGACAGAAATCGTGTAGGGCTTTATAACGCAAGCCCCCCCCCCCCCCTACCGGTCGTGTTTTTAGTCAATTGTGAAACTGACTAAAAGCTTCAAATGTTTAACTAAATCAACATTTTATCCCTTTTAAATTATGTTTTTCTGCAGCAAAATTAACGAAAAGCTTCATAAATTTAACAAAAGCAACATTTAATCCAACACGTTTCATGGGAGCGTATGTATTCACAGAAAAGTCGGCAATATTAAGCCCATGTGATTGATCATTGACGTGCGTAATATGGATTCAGTCTAGCGAAAATGCAATGCCTTTTTCTCAAATTTAGTTTATTAGATTGTCCTCCTTCCAATATCTAGCATAATTAAAAGTTAAAACTCATTTCTAACCAACACCAACCTTCCAAATGGACAACGTGATTCACAAGCGGAAAGCGCGTGTGTTAAGGCATTTTTCACATTTTCTCTTCTTCCTGAAGCCAGTAGATCTGGACGCATGGAGCCTCAGTAGTTGAAGCGAGGAACCACAATCATGTGATCCATTCGTGCAGCGTCCAACACGACCATTACGACGTTACTCTACTTGGTGCCTCACTTTGAATTATGTTTATATTGGAAGGAGGGCGATCTAATAAACTAAATTTATGAATAATGAGAATAAACGTATTCTATTGTGTCATTTGTTTGCATTTGTGTTAATAAAGCCATTACGTTAATGCTCTGACCCCAGATCACGTATGTGAATGATCAACTTTTCCACAATGGATTTAAGTCTAAACCCACACCCCACAAAAATACCTTGAGACCAGAAATCTTGTAGTAGCTTTTTTAACGACCCCTCCACTTTTTTTTATCAAATTAATTTTAGAAGTCCATGAGCGTTTACAGCAATATATTCTGTATTCTACCACAAGACGCAGCAGGATTTTTTTGGGCAACTTTACACGAAAAACGGCAGAGAAAAGAAGCATTCGAGCATTTATGGTACTTGTTCTTTGAGGCCACAGCATGCATCAAAGAAATACACGGTATACAGCAAAAACTGGTTTACAATGTATGAGCTGTTTGAAAGAAATTTATTGGCACGGGTGAGGACTGAATTAGATGGAGGTGTACATTAAATAACAGTACCTCATTATGGGAACTTCTTTTTCTTTTGTGCTTTGAGGAACTTTCAGAAGGGCCACTGGGATCCATATGGACTGGAACAAGATGTTTCACTCCACCACTAGTCTTAGGAGTCTTGATCTAATAAACAAGTAGAATTTTGGTAACATTTTCTTCAGTGAAAAAGAGTAACCGCAAATTTTTGTCAATTACACAAACAAAAATCCAGCATAAAGTTTAACACTTCCCATTATTTTACCTGACCTTAGTAGAACGAAAAGGGAAGTCCTTTCGTACACCGTACTTTATCGAAAATCGTACACATTTAACGCTAACTTTTTTTTTTTTACAATTTAGCCAAAAAGTACACTAAGCCTCATCAAAGCAATTTATTGCTAAAGAAAACATTGATTCTACAATAATAAATGTTGTATTTAATTTAATTTTACTAGACCTAATGTACAATAAAAAAAGAAAGCTACAGTATAAGAAATAATGTAAACTCTGCAGACACATAGAACACATGACCCTGGGATTCAGGTATAGTACTAGACTTTAATCTCCACCAATCGAATCCCAAATCGAAAAAAATTGGCAAAGTTATCGCATTTTAATCTAAGCTACATTTTTAACACGGATGCTAACCGATAAGCAAATTTAAGAGTGCAGCTACATACTTGACCAGAACATTTAGAGTACTGCATACCCGTAAACATGGGACAATTAAAGGTAAAGAAAAGAAGGCGTAGTATCTCGTAGAGCAGTGAGAAAAATAGCTACAATGGGGTAAAGCTTTATTATAATTACCTTACTAGATGCTCCCTCAGCACGAGTGGAAAATCGAGAGGGATCCTCCCGAAGAAGACAAACTTGCTTCTCAGCATTGGAATATGGCTACGTAATAAATAAAACATTAACGACACAGTACCTTAAATAACAGGTTGATAATATACCAAACACAAACAGGCGTAAACTAACTTACCAATTGCTCCAGGCAAACCCGCAAGAAGCTGCCAAATGCCAAAATTAAATGCCGGCTAACATTCTGCGACAAATGTGTGGCAAGAATTGGAATGGGCTTAGGAGTTGCATGGTTCTCAACAGTAGACGATGCTATTGTTACAGTGACAGCAGGTGTTAATGGTTTCCGTACCCGCCTAAAAGCAAGATAAACATTGTTAAAACAATTGCACAAATCGTATGCTACATTTTCTGGCGGCTGTAACATTTCATTTGAGGATCAATTAAACGGGGCGACTCCTCCTCTCAGTATTACTGGCACCACCGCAGCTGAAAATGGCATAAGCAATGTTTACATAGTTTGACTGATAGGCAGCTAAACAGGATTATTAGGTGTTTGCGATTCTCAAATCGTGGAAGTGCTCGCGGCGCTACTGCAGCACGATATTGAGGACGACGGCAGGTATTGATGGTGAAAAACCTTACTAGAGGACCAGTACGCTGCACCATTAGGGCTCGATCTTACAGTGAACCCATCGTTGCTCGTTACATGCATATCTGGCATATAGTGCACCTTGCACTTAAGCATTAGTACTCGGCGCACAGAGGTGCACTTAGCCACTACCCAATGGGCAAAGGGCTAACAACCAGGCGCGGCCTGTGACTGGTACCCTTGCCAACTGGAGTTTGCAAATCTGGCCAGTCCATTGCCCAACCTGGATGTGCTCAGGCATAAAAGGAGAGATAGGAGAAGTCAAGAGTTTTCCATGTGACAATCAAGGTGGAAGGAGCTTTCAAGCTTCGGCTCAGAACGACAGAAGAAACCCCGGCTTCCCACCGTGGATAGTTGTGCAACTAGATTGACACCAAACACCGTTACCCCCTAACTACCGCAGGCCAGAAGTGTGACTTAGAGAGACACGTGTTACTGTCTCTCTAAGTCACACTCCTGGCCTGCTGTACCTTGATAATGGAGTTTACAATCCATTATTCACGGATTCTCAGTGTTGCATTTTTCACTTATTTTTGGGTAGCCTAACAGAGATTTGAACTTGCATGCATAATTTTTTTTTGGGGGGCCGCCCACTTAAATTTGAGACTGTAGGCAGTAACGGATGCTACGCAAATAATTAAGTTGCGTCACTATTTATGACTACTTTCAGCCATTAAAAGTCGAAGCATGATGAAGTAGTCGCCGTCGCTCGGTCTTTGATGATTAGGATGCGTTTGGCCAAGAATCATAGTAAAGAAGAAGTTACATGGTTCATTAAGAAAATTAGCGAAATTTTGGCAAAATAGTGTAAGTCTTTCTGGTCTATCACTCACTAGTTCAAGGTTCAAATAGAAGCCAGGGTTATGGCTAGTGACTGAGTAAGTAGTTGTAAGTAGATTATGTGGCTTTCTACTCCTATCTAAGTGGTAAGGACGTGCAATTTCCACGATAATACTAGGCATGATTTTGCGGTAAGTTTTATTGCGATGAAGGTACAATTTTGCGGGATTTTGGTGCGATTTTGCGGTGATGGATTTGGTGGCTGAATTCAATGATGAGTACACAATTGCAGCCTAACTTTCTAACATATACGCACCACGTACATGGCTGGTGATGATCGACTGCTCACTTATGGCTGCCTAGTGCCCACAGCATTGTTTGATGCGGATTTGTCTGAGTATTGCTTCGGTGAGAACTGCTCCAGAATTTTGTTCCAGTTAGCTAGTTGTCAAATATATTGGCATGAAAAATAAGGCCATTTTTGCGGTAAATTTGCGCTGTTTTTGGAAATTTGTGGCTTTTTGCGATATTTACTGAATTTTGCAACAATTAATGTGGTGTTTTTGCTTCAGTTAGTGACAGTTTACCTACCACATCAAGAATAACTTTCATAACTCATTTAGAGAAAATGTTGCGAAATTTGCGATTTCGCAAAATCGCAGAAATTACATGTCCTTACTAAGTGGCAACATCAATTGTGTGAACGCAAAATAAGAAGCGAAGCATTTGTTGGTTGGGGACAGCCTTGAATAAATTGTGATGCTTGGTTTCATTTTTGAAAAAAAAATGGTAAGCTTGTTTGTCAGAACATGTAGGTAAAGCAGTTACGAGCTCTAGACTCTGGACACACCGTTTCACGGGGTGCCTTTAAGTAAGCTTTGATTAGATTTCCAATACTGATTTTCACGCCGAACTGAAAAGTAACAAAGGATTCCTGTGACTGATGTTCCTTTGTATGAGTAAATGAATATCGGGGTCGAAGGTTTGCGAGGTACAGTGGAAAATCGTTTGAACGAACTCGGTTATAACGTAAACCCTCTTTTAACGAACAATTTCCTCATGTTTGTTTGGCCATAGCTTAACTGTATACTAAAAAAATACGTTTTGAACGAACTAAAAATCGCTTATAGCGAACCAATTCTGGTTCTTCACTTCCCAATACAAGCGCTAGTCATGTGTGCTTAGCAGAAAGCTGGTCATTAGCTCACGGCATTGACGTCGGTTCAACAACGTCAACAGGAAAAATGGCCTTGAACTCTTCTCCGCTGGTCTGTCGGTCAGTCTCTTATCTGTCTATCCATCTATCCCCTCTATCCTTCTCTCTCCTATTCGCAAATCTGCCCTCAAGTCAAATTCTTTGGGCCTTCATTCGAAATGCTGATTTCACTTTCATTCCAAAGCCAACTCTTGTTCGGAATAGGCTAAAAAAAAAAAAAGGAAACGTCGCGCAAGATGGGTGACAGCGAAAAAACGAAGACAAAACGTAAGCAGCTGACATTAGAAATGAAGATGAAAATGCTGAAAGACGTGGATGCAGGGAAAAAAAGCAAGACTGACAATGCTTTGGTATTTGACATTCCTAAAAGCACTTGGTCTACCATCATAAAAAATCGCAAGAAAATAATCGAAGAGGCCCAAGCTAAACCATCATCGCACAACAAAAAAAGAAGAATAATTCGTGGTGCTGCGTACAGCGGCGTTGAGTCATCTCTCACGCAATGGATGAAAGATACACGCATGCCTATTAGCGGACCCATAGGCGTCGATCCAGGGGGGGACGAGGGGGACCGTCCCCCCCACGTTTTCAAACTGAGGGGTTCGTCCCCTCCACTAAATAGGTTGCAAAGCTGTAAATGAGTATGTATTTATCACGCTTACCACGTCGAGTTTGAAACAAGAAAATGTACTTTCGTTTTCTCCAATTGCATGAATCAGGTCATCAAATATTACAGTTCATAATACAGGGGAGGTGAACTCCCGTTTCGCCAAATCCCGTTCGCCAAAAAAACAGCAGATTAACAGTTTTGCCCTCAGGGGCCAGTCCCGTTTCGCCAAATCCCTTTTCGCCAAAACGAATTGACAAAATTTT
>JAHWFP010025062.1:0-23684 GCA_023313725.1 Lithobius niger
TATACAATAATCTCAAGAGCCCGGCCAGCACTCGACGGGCTTCGAATATAGTCTGCTTTTTGGTAGTACGGCAGGAGCACCTTGCGTATACAGCGAATTCAGGCAAAACTATCGACGCCTTAAACATGTCGAGTTAACTTCATTAGGGAAGCGTGGTTACACACTAAAGCTCTTGAGATCACGGACGACGCTAGAATCACTTTACTGGGGAGGCGGCAGTGGGGCAGCAATTTTAGCCAGGGGGGCGAACCAAAACTTCTACTTTTACAGCCTCCCCCCTCCCCCCCCCCAAAATAAAAGAATAAAAGTAAAAATTGGAATTTTTTCTCACACTGAACGTTCTTAGCTGTTTTTTTGCACCATTTTTTTTGAATATTTTTAAATCCAGATGAAAAAAAAATATGGTTTTACAACTCTCACAGTAACAACTAGGCTCCATTGCTGTGTCTCCCTGTCGCTGTGAAAGAAACTAAAGTAGTTTTATTAATAAGTAACCACAATTTTCTTTGTGGTATGCATTTGATTTTGATCTGATGGTGGGGGGGGGGGGGGGGGGGCCCGGGAAACGGGCCAAAAAATTAGGAAGGCGAGCGCCCCCTCTCCCCCCTTAGCGTCGTCCCTGCTTGAGATTAATGTAGTTAAGTCGCTACGTGGAGAATTAAAAAAGAATGCAAAAGTAATAAATCGGACGAAGTGGACGCAGTTTCGTTTTTGAAATTGTGCAAGTGACGGCTGCAATGAAAATATGGTGGGGGGTACGGAGGACAATGGTCTGCCATTCTTTTCGGTTGAAATCGTAATTCAAGGCAATGAGAATGCATAAAACGAATCTAGTAGATGGGGTTTCGTTCTACAGTTCCTTTCCTTCTCGATTTGACAGCAGTACAGCACCAAAGTGCACCTTGTCGGCACCAGAGATAGGCAATTTGCCACGACTTAGACACTCAATGATAACATCAAGTCGTTCTCTGCCTGCCCGTACTCAATTTTCAAATATGCCGGAAGTGCTATAGTAAATACACACAGAAAAGCCAACGTTTCGCTGGTCGGAACATCACCCTTTTCAAGCCAAAACAATACAAATAAAATTCAGCTAAAAGCTAAGTCATTACGAAAACGAACATAAACAGGAATGCCAGCACAGAACAAGACATTTTAGTGCAAAATACCTAGAATTTATTAAACGTCTCCCACCCACCCCCAACCCCAACTCCTGGAAACTGTTGTTATATTGATATTATGCACGTAACATGTAGTACCAGCTTTTGTCCGTAAAATGGAGCACATTTGCCGATCTCAGGGGGCAGTACATCAATGACGTCATGCAAATTTTTCCCTTTTTCAACTCCCTTCCTTCCCTGAACCATACTGTCGTACTTCTGATACCCTCCTTAGGAAATTATGTCACGAATGCCGATGAAGAGGAAAATAATTCCACAATATCGTTACTAAAATTGTAAGATATTTTTTAGGCTGGTTGTAAAAAGAAAAAGATGTTGGGAACGTGTGCTTTTTAGAATAACTAGCCGAATCGTTCGCTTCGTACACTACATCCATGCTTCATGTAATTTCTTTAATCCCATGAGCATCACAAAATCGATGGATACTGTGTTCACATACGCGAAAAACTGCTCATGACGTCAGTTTTATCAGAATAGTTTATTTTGGACGGTCAAAGTATGTACAGGCAAAATGAAATTTTCCTGATAAAACTATGACGTCATGAGCAGTTTTTCGCGTATTTGAGGGTCCAAAAATCAAGTTACAGCAATGAAAAAAAATAAACTTCGTTATGGCAGGAGGAAATGAAAGCTGCGTATGCTTTATTAATTTCCTCCTGGTTATGGTCTAAAACTAGAAGAATAAAAAATCCAATTGAAAAATTGATTAACCAATATATAGTAGCAAATGACAAAGTAAAAAAAAAGATATTAAGGAAGCTAAACAAGATTTTTTTTGTAAAATTCTTTAATGAAAATACGAAGGACAATGGTAAATATGTAATAAAATAAATCAGCTGACGGGTTATAAGAAAAAACTGAATATCGATGAACATGTTGCAAATTGGGCACAAGGCTGGAATCAATGTTGCAGAAGAGTCTGCTAAGAATTTTGTAATCAAGTACCAAATTTAAAAAAAAGGCAGAAATATAACTATGCGAGGAAAGCAATAAATAGACAAACAAACGAGTTTAAAAGCAGAATTTTTGCGAGAACGGAATTTTAAAGATAAGTTAGTTTTTCCTTATCCTAAAATACTCACCTTTAGTAGCTGAATACGTAGCTTCTCACCACGTAGGCGTCCCTGTTCATTTTCCAGCATAACAAGAGAGAAGACGAGAAAAAGGAAACAATAAATCCTGTCATTCCAGGGAGAGGGAGTGGGGGCGAACCTGTGCCAACACGGAATCTTGTTAATTCCGGGTTTTGGTAAATACTGACCCCTGTGTGGGAGCCGCAAATACAGTAACTCCGGTTTCTTAATTTGCTTTATAAGTGTTTGAAATAATCCGGAATTGTGGTAACACGGAGTTATCTTAACTCTTGTCTAATTTGACAATAATATGGTTATGCTTTCTGATATTATGTGAGCGTGGCAGGGATGTTATTTATGGTAATTCCGGTTCCCTTGCAGGCGTCCGTATTTCAGAAAAATCAAGAGTTACGGTAACTCCGTGTTATCACAATTCCGGATTATTTTAGACACTTTTAAAGCAAATTAAGAATTCGGAGTTAATGTAATTCCGGGTCCCATACACGGGTCAACATTTAAGGAAATCCCAGAATTAACGTGACTCCATGTCGATACAATTCCGGCACCCCATTCCAGGCTACCTTTTGCCAACGTTGAGGTTTGGCAACCCACACCCAATGTCGCACGAAAAGGATTCACTCATCAACACCATCATCACTCATCCAAAACATAATCAAACAAGGATTCAACAAGGATTTATTAATCCATTTTGTATTTTGTTTCATTCTGTGGCATTTCGGTCTTTTCTTTTACTGTTTTTTTTATGGTAAATTGTATTAAAATCCATTTCTGACTACAGATTGCTTTGTTGGGGTTTACTTTATGTTCTTTTACTTCAATACAGCTTTAATGCCTCCCCCCCCCCCCTAACGTTACAAATTCCTCGAAAACTGAATGAAAGTATTACAGTCGGGCTATAAAAATCATGCGAACGGTAACTTTTACGTCTCGTAAATTGACACGACAACCATTTCGGTATCGTAAACTGTAAACAGGGACGCGATGCTGTGGGATTTGGGTTGTTTTTAACACCGCTATCAGACTGAAGGGCTCATTTTTCATTCTTCTATTTTCGTTCAAACTGTTTTGTATATGATACTTGAAACCGTGAAAGGAAACAAGTTTGGTTCTCGGTAATCGAGTGGGTTTGGTCGAAAGACCGCTAGAAAATAATTGTTAAGGTTCCCTTGTTTTCTGAATTTCATTATTTTTGCGAAAATTGGCACATTGTCAAGTTATTACCCAAGTATTTGATCTTGGGGTGTTAGCACGGGTTGGGTAGGCGGGATTACTTGGAACGGCATGAATCGTTTCATGGACAGTAATTCTATCTATAAAGGTGTAGTTCTGTCCATATACTAATTCTGTCCATATAACGATTATACGTATACAATCCTTTTAGGGACAGAATTACTAGCGATAGCCAATAGTATACTATCGTTTATTCCACAATGAGAATGCATGTAATCCCAAACTTTCCCAAGGCTGATGTAAAGCTTATGCCTTCTCACAATTAATTTACAGTTTTTATTTTCATAAACAAAGAAGGAACACAATTTACTGAGGCCGCTAAAAATTAATTAAATGGTTCTCGGAAGTGGAGCTGAAAAAATTTACGCGAGCAGGCGGTGTTTTTTTTTTTTTTTTAGGTTCGTTTACTCATGATTTTTCAGATGTGGGCGACGGCTATTTTTTTTTGTTTTTTACCAAACAAAACGAAATCAGTAGCTTACAATTTGTTGTGGCGGACAATATCTATGTTTTAATGTCAGGATCAGCGAGCAACAGTCGCGTATTTGATAAAAGTCATTCTTTAAATCTAAGTTCTTAGTTGTGACATGCGTGTGAACGGCCGAAAAATTCGTTTCGAGGGGGTCACGTGAATGGTGCAGAGAGCTGATGTGGTCGTCGGCACCAGGAAATGTTTGACGTAAGTTCTGATGCGTGATCGGAATTTGTTCCTTTTCGATAGTGTCATAAAAACCGTTTCATGCTTTAAGTATAAACCCATGCGTGCGTTCCTGAGAACCACTTAATTAATTTTTAGCGGCCTAATTGTTAGCTAATATATTTATACTTTGACAATGAATCGTTCGTCAGAGGGTTTGCTGACTGGTTGCTTGCCCGAGTAGGTATGTGCACGGAGAGTTATTTAAAGAATTTGCCTTATAATATCGGTTAAAAGTACTACATGATTTAGTTTCAGAGGTGGCATGGAATGTGTGTTATCAGAAGTGTATACGGACGTGTATACTTCATTAGCTCCTGGTGTTATTTGTCTGGGACCTAACGTAATTATAGATCGAGGTCAATGGTCCATCATTTAGAAGCTCTGTTTTGATTAGTTGAGTCTAATTTGCAAGCATTAGTCGACTGGCAGTGGCGTGGAGGCTTCATTTTCCAGTTTGGGCCAGCTAGAAGATGGCGCCTCACCAAAAAATTCGTCCCCCCCCCACCCCCGACATTTCCCAAACGAAATGGCACATTTTACTAATAAAAATTACGAACTTCATCCTAAACGAATTTCAGTACAGACAGTAACGAGAAGTTTTTGGTTTCTTATTCTTTAAGAAGCAGAGGAAACAAAAAGGGAAATCACGTTTAGTCCTAATCTTAAACTTCGGTCACCAACTTCTATCGCTAGGGCGCTATTCTTGGACTGATCCATGTACGGATGAGAGGTATATGGGAGGTATAGCAGGAGGTACGGGAGGTATAGTACGGCATAGCCTAGGCAAACGAAGCGAGGAGGAAAATTAGCTTCGACCACCCAGCAGTGCAACGTGTTTATGCGATTTACTAGCCGTCATAGCTACAGTGGTTAACGAGTACTGTACTGGGGTGGGGTAATTTGGCCGAATTGGGGGGGGGGGGGCGACTAAATAACCAGGGGTCTGAGGGAAGGCCTCAGTGTGGTCCGGACCGGCTTATTAGATATGTTGTTTGCTATTTTCCAGTGTTTTCTGGCCTTGGATAGCACACTTATTGTGCGCGTGGCGTATCTTGAGTCCTTCTGGTATTTCATGAGCAGCTGTGTCTTCCTGGAGGGGCCGGATTTAATCGACGGCCGCCATTGTTTTTGTGACTTATCTTAGATATCAACAAGGCACTCTCATACCAAAAACATACAATCGGCTAATTGTGTTCCTTCTGGGGCGAACTCAACATAGGCTGCGGACACTATAGACAAGGTGGCTGCTGGCACAATTGTAGAGTTTGGAAAAATTACGGCGTTCCTTTCAGTTCTGCAACAGTCGGTCGGTATATATATAGTTGCAGCTTTTCCCCGGCCTCGCTCAACACCTTGGCAGGAGACGTAATGATCTGACCGAGTTGGGGGAGGGATTCACTGCGTTCTCCTCATTAGTAGCATATGAACGCGGAGGTAAGGTTTAGAAGGCATCGTTAGTTGGGCATGATGATCTAATTGTCGAAAGTGAAACAAAAAATTAAGGACATTATGGTTTCAGTGATGCAAAAGCTGACTAGGTCAGTTTGCCGAATCAGCCGACGGATGTCCACGGCTCCCTCACATCCTCATTACGCCACTGCACAGATACGAAACATTTACAGTCACAGAGCGACCGAACTCATGGCATGTTTAAGACATATAACTGCAACTAAGACCATTGCAAATTTGCATTATGTATTTTCTACTACGGCGGTGGCACCCTGCTTTAGCTGTTCCCTCGTCCCTGTCTTGCCACCACGCCACTGTCGACTGGTTACCGTCGGTTTTTATTTTTCACCATGATTTCAGTTTCTGGTGCTGTAGTTTCTGACGAAGAACTTACTTTTTTTGCTTCGTGGTTTGTTGAGTGATTTGCATTTGCTGACAGTTTTATAGAAAATCTCATAAAAAGCCGCCATGTCTCATTTACTTCATCAAGGTGCTCAAAAACATTACTGCCAATCGATGCATGCTAGGGCTAGAAGCAGTTGTACAAATTTATACAAGTACAGGATGGTCCACAAAAAACTGACGACCCAACATTTATTAAGTCCAACTTTTCTAGTTAGCACCCCTCAGAACCAGGGTAGGACAGAAATCAAATCTAATGAAACGGGAAGATTTCTGTCCTCTCCTGGTTCTGAGAGGTGCTAACTAGAAAAGTTGGACTTAAAAAAAAATCGTGGGTCGTCAGTTTTTTGTGGACCACCCTGTATTTATACACAGTTTACGGGGTGCCACTACCTTACAGTTAAGACGGAATGATCCCATTTTGTATTCACTATTCTACGAATTTATCAAGAAACACTACGTCAAACACGATGCGGTCGTCATCGACCAAAATTAAGTCCAAAATATTATCACCCCTAGTAGGTTCGTTAACTAATTACTTATATCCCAATTCGAAGACACTGGTATAAAATATACACTGCCGTCGGTTAGTTGTGCTGTTTTTATCCCAATCAATGTATGACGTATTGAAATCACCTATTATGATATTTGGTTTTTCGTTGCAATTGTTGGCCTTCAGAAAATTACGCATGCGGGATATTTCTAATTCAACCTTTCCATTCGGAAATATACAAGAACAGTTTTTAGTTGGTCAGATCCTCCGTCATCCAACAAACATTCATTTTGAGGAGATCTTGGATTCACTCAATTCAATTGAGTCCGAGCATTCACCGTTTCCGTGCTAAGGGCATTCCATATATTCACGACCCGAACCGATAATTTTTTTTTTCGACAATCAAGGTCTTTTTTTTTTTTAATTAATTTCTTTGAGCCTCAAGTCAGCCGAAGCAACTTAATGCTTGTATGACTGAACCGGCTCAATTTTGAACATTACCAGACTTTTTAAAGAAGAAATATCTGGTAAAGGGAGGTGCCAACCCGGAGATTCGATCCGGGAAACCTCTAGGGGCCGAAAGATTGGCCAGAATAGTTCCCATAGATTTGAATGCAATATTTGAATATTTGACCTCAAGCTTGTTCTTCAAGCTTCTGGCATTTAGTAGAACACATTGCAATCTTCTTCTTGAACCATTGAGCACTGATAAATTTCTCACATTGGAAGTGTACAGATCACTGTATAGCGCAGCAGTCCTGTATCGGCTGACCGTAGACAAGGTTGCAATTTACATGCCCAATTACATTACGCTGTTTTCCTAGTTTATGTCTAATTGATCGATCGTCATGGTTTTTAAAAAGTTCGTTCTGTAATACTCGTTGTCCTCACTGTCAAGTGCTTCCCACCACGAGCTAAATAAGATTCGTTCACTCTTCTAGGGAATCTCAGATGAATTTACAAACATTCATTTTCCTGCTTTTATTTCTTGTGTCAAACGGTTTTGATATATTCTCTCAAATCTTTATAAATGTCGCAAAAGCGATTTATGCGTGATATACGGTACTTGAAAATAGTAAAAAGGCATGCCCTTTTCACGATTAAAGCGTCGGTCGCATCAGTGAATTGCACTGAATACTGACGCGTTAAATAGAATAAAAATGGGACAAAAATATGGCAGATAAAAGGCCATTGGGCCCAGCCACATAGACTGACAGATGCAGAATACTAACATTACAGGTTCGGGATGCCATATTGCAAAGGCCGCAACATTTGTTTATGAATCGAAGCATTAGAAGAAAAAAATGCGTACTACATTCAGATCACTTGCTTGATCCTTTCATGTTTGGAATTCTCGTTCGTCCGCAGCATACGAGTGTAACACGCTATTTACGAATAGCAGGGCGCACCTTGTGTGAACGCATATGGTGCACCTTGCAGTTACATAAGCTGCTTGGCGTCCTGTCAACTTCCGTCTACACCGGAACTTGGCCGAACGCCAACAGCCGGGAACGAGGCTACTCTATTGTTCAAAACCAGTTAGAGCCGGCTCCAACCTGTTAGCGGTTACGCAACGTAAAGCCTCAGGCGACTTCTATTGTTCTGGCCCACGCATAAATACGAGGGTTTGGACCATGGGAAGCCAGTTGGTGTGGGGCAGACGACTCGAAATGTTGTCTCCCTGGACTCTGCTAGGATTAGACCAAGCTGCAACTTGTGTTTAATGCCTAATATGTGTTCTCAGTGCATAGTCCCCTAGCTATGCAGTAAGGAGTAAATTGGGTTTGAGATTATTCTTGGATTCAATCGTCTACTCCCTGAGTACGTCACATATTTTGGGGGCCTGCCGTGATTTGAACCTAAACCTTCGGGATAGGCAAGTTCATGTTTCCAAACCTTCGGGATGGAAAAAGCATGAAATAAAAAATCGTGTGCGGATGATTTTTGCAAATTTTTTCTTACCTAGTCGGGAGAAAAAATAACAAGCGAAAATTGTTGGGAAAGTTATATTTCGAGAGTTGAAAGCTACGGAATACGACAAACCAACTTTGGGTCATTCTTTTTGTCATGGAAATCTTCCGGTTTATGACAAAATGGTAATCCCGTTTTTTACCCAAGTAATTAACGTTAAACTGGGAGGTAATTTGTAGACTCTTCGAGATTTACGAAAAACCGCACTTTATTCTTTCCCGATGGTAAAGGACGGCTCGAATAAAGTCACCATTTTTCTGGAAAGAAAATAAAGATGTTCACAAAACACTGAGTAGTGAAACAAAATCGCTACACAGATATTTGTAAGAGTTGAAAAAGTGAAGGACGCACTTTTGAAGCTACGAGCGAAAGTCAAATTGATCAGTAGTGAGCTAACGGAGTCCTCATTATTTTGAAAGCATTTTAGCTAGTATCTTAAGAATTTAGGTTTGTGATACCTTTGTGACACCTTTAGATGAGTGTGTCGCCATTCGTTGATTGTGTTAGTTGTGCCAAAGCAGTAGGTGCTCTGGATAATTTGCGACGTGCCAAATGATGTATGGGGTCGGTGAGCGTATCGCCTCTTCAGGCCAAACGATGTGTGCCCCTGATCGAATCTGCACATAGAGTGATTGATCCAGGTTGTATACTCGTCGGACAAGTGATGTAACGCAGATGCTTCACGTTGTAAGTCGATTAACAGCAATTTAAATCTCGTCGGAGATGTTAAGTAACGCGGACATTTCATCGATGAAATCAAGTGAAGTTAATCTAAAACTTGTTAAAAGCTTACATTGAAGTGTCTTGATGCGGCTTGAGGTAACCGAAACCTGTGATGGCAATAAACCGTATTTTGGACCGTCAGACAGTAATTGTGGACTGGATCATTGTAAAGGCCAAACCAGACAGAAGTGAATTTCGTGCGAAGCGAACGTTACTACGTGCTTACAACGTCAAAATTGCTACGACCATATACTGTTGGTGTTGTTTTTAAAGACCGATTTTGACGTCTTTGGTTCACCATTTTGCGTCACCGTGCAGAAGCAGCCAGTCTGGTTAGAGCTGGTGCGAGGATGTGTTGTAAACAATGCTTCTGCTTTTACGAGCTTCCTCCGCCCATCAGGTAACTTAAAATTTAAAGGTTTGCACCAAGTTTCCACATTCCAAGACGCGAAAAATAACGGATGACAGCTATTTTTCAATCGCGTCTTGGAATGTGGAAAGTGGACAGTCTACTATATTAGAAAAGGAAAATCCCACGTAAAGTGGCCGGCAACAATAAGAATCGAACAATCGCTTTAACAACCACTTTAAACTTCCGGTGCACGACGCTAATGTTTGCCACGTTGCAAAGGGATTGGTTTGATAAGTTTCGTTTTGATATGCTTGTTTGTTGATCGTTAGGCCGACCGCGCATTAGGCGACTTGGCCGCGCGGCCAGGTCGCTGCAGCCAATGAGAATGCTTACCGTTTATGTAAAACCACGCACTAACCATTTTCATTGGCTGCAGCAGCGTGGCCGCGCGGCCAAGTCCCTCAGTGCGCGGTCGGCCTTAATGTTTGTTTGGGTGTGTGGGTGGTTCTTGTGCCGTTCTTATTTTTATTTCTATTTCTACTAAAACACTAATAACGCTGTATATTTTTTTTTATTATGTTTTTAATTTTAGTGAATCTATGCGGAAAACTAATTTTTTGGGGGGCGAAGGGGAAGAGTGTCACAAATAAGCTATGTTATGATTTAATCAAGCTTACTATTTCATAAGACGGAATTCGTTATGATTCACTGCACAAACGTGAATTTACGGGAAAATTAAAATTTCCACAAGAGCGCGTGAATTCCCTTTGATTTGAGTATTATTAAACACCCTCCCCTTGCATCATGTACGCTTCGACCCAAATGCGGCGTGGTGTTTCCCCGGAACGACGTCACTGCAGTTCGTGTCGTCACCAACACGTGGGTAGAGCGAAGTGACGAAACGAAAGGAAGGGGGCGTCGGAAAAACAGAGACGCCGTAGCAGATTGCGTGGAAATGTATTTATCTATTATTTATTAAAGGGACACCCGGCATGCCTTATAACATTCCGCGTGCCAAATTACACCTACGCGCAGATCGTCATCCGAGCAATTACAGTGCCAAGGTCGGCTGGGGTAGGTAGCTGCGTTCCTCGCATAGCTGCTGTCTCGGTTGGCTTTGTGAATAGTACACGAGACAGAATGAAGTCAACGATTGTGTCGTCACAAACCGAAATAATTCTCGTATTTTAAAATCACAATATATAATTTTCTAGGCTAGTGTCTTTTAATTTTGCTTCGGCGATCTTTTGGAATAATTAATTTTAATTTTTATCGCATTAGTTTATTAGATTTTAGATCTCATGGTAATTATTAGAAAATTAGTAGATGTACACACACAGATGAAACGTCATGATTATTGTACGCGTGCAATGCATCATTTAGTGACGGATCGTTCTTAAATATAGTTAACAATATTCAACAGAAAATCTCCTAGACGCCACATTTAAAAACGGTTTTTTAGCAAGGGAAAGACTAACGGTAAGTAAATAGACCTTTGGGGCCGTACTTGATGTGGAGGATCGAGAAAAATGGCGCTGGGAGGTATATCCCTTTAAGATAGAAATAGCGCTCAAAGGGTATACGCAAAGAAAGCAGTAAATATTTGCACATTCAAATGACTGCCACAAGCAGATTCAAAGGATTGAAAGGGATTTTAGCGATCGTGAATCTTTCCTGGTCATCTTATCTGCCGACGAACGAAGCACTAAGGTGAATGAAACGACAACAAACGCTTACAAAAATCCTCACAGGAGAATACATAAAAAATATTCGCTAGCAGCAACCCAAAACATTTTGTAATGCAAAAAAAAAAAAAGCGTTTACTTTCGCTGACATCTCTGATGTGATGTGTTAACTGCAGCATGGTAGTTTATAAGCCCATGATTGCAGCTAGCACAAGTGCGAGTGAGGCGTATCACACCCAAATACACCACAATAATTGTTGCGGTTTTCACTAAACTGCACTCAATCTCAGAGGTGAACCAAAAAACTCAATAACCCAATAAATAACTCAATAACCAAAAACTCAATTAACCCAATATTGTGAACTGCCAAAGATGACGCTGGGGAGCAGCAATAATAATAATAATAATTTATTGCATCACATTGCTCGAAGTTTCAATGAAACTTGTACGAGCTACAATAACATACATGAAAATTAATAATTTAACACATTAATAAATTAACACATTAGTACCAAAAAAAAAAAGAAACGGGTCAAAGAAACGGCGCATATATTTTTACATATAACACATATTTTTAACATGAATATACAAATATTTACAATGTTACATAATCATAATCATTACTTAGGTACTAAAAGTTCTATTTTTTTCAATTGATATTGTTTTCTTAGATCTGTTTTTAATTCTATTTTTAAATCTCCTTTATTTTGGTAGTTCAGCATTGTTGGGTTTAGTTTATTGAAAATCGTAGGTATAATATTGTTTGTTCCTCGTTCCGTATGCACTCAGGTATTTTAAATCTCTGTGTTGTTTTCCTTAGTCGTATTCCTTTATTTTTACCATAATTTTTATGTGTTTTTATATAATTTTTTAAGATAATCACATAATTACGTAATTCTGTTATTTTAAGAATATTATTTTTTACGTATAATTCATTTGTTCTTTCTCCTACCTTTCCAAACAATACTTTTACTATTTTGTTTTGTACTCGTTGTAATCTAAGTAATACATGATCGATAGCAAAGCCATAAATTTTAATCCCATAGCGTATTAGACTTTCAATCCATGCGTCATATAAAATTTTTTTATTTTTCTTGTTTAACAGAAATTTAACATTATATATATAATTGTGGTATCAATTTCCTTAATTTATTTATTAAAGTAATAATATGCTGTTTAAAATTCCATTCAGAATCAACATCCATTCCTAAATATTTTGTTGTTTTTTTAATTTCTAATTCTTTACATGTTATCTTACATGTTATCTTATATGTTCATTCCTATTTCTTTTCATTAATTCACAGTTTTCAGAATGACTAATTATATATTTTTTTAATATATATCTTTCATTTTCGGTACTGTTATACCTAATGTACTGTTTTCCCCTCACTAATGAAAAGTTCACTTTCCATCAGATATCCATTTAACATATTGAAGTCAGTTTGTAAATTCCTTATCATATCTTCATAGTTATAATTTATTGAAATCATTATTGTATCATCATCAAACATAAAAATGAATGTTTTATTTACGGTGTCAGGGATGTCGTTAACATAAATTAAAAAAAAAGCAATGGCCCTAATATGGATCCTTGTGGAACTCCATATTTTATCTCTGTAAATTCACTATATCCATTACCTATTTTAACGTAAACTTTCCTGTTTTCTAAATAACTTTTAATTAAATTAAGAATTTCCCTCTTAGTCCAATATTTTCACATTTTCTAAGTGATATTTGTTGATCAAAGGTATCAAATGCTTTTTGAAGATCAATTCAGATCTTACTGACGTATTTCTTTTCATTTAATGCCTTTGTTATTATTTCATTTATTTCTATGAGTAGATCTGTCGTACCTTTATTTTTTGTATAATTTAAAGTTTTCAAGAAGTCTCTTATTTTGTTTGTAAAGTATTTTTCTGTTATATATCTATGATTGAAAACAGAGAGATTGGTCTATAGTTATCTTTATTAATTTTTTCTCCCTTTTTGTATATTGGTCTGAGTACTTGTATTTTTAATTGATCTGGCCACACTTCTTTATCTATCATAATATTAATTAGCTTACATACAAAATTTGCAGTATTTTCCTTTGATTGTTTGAAATTAGATGTATTAAAGCCGTCAATTTCCGTAGCACTTGTATTTTTCAATTGACTTATAATCTGAATAACTTCTGAATTTGTTGGATAGTGTACATAGAATGTTTTATCATTTGTCTTTATTTTCTTTTGTTTATTTTTTATATAATCTAATTTGTGGTGATTTCCATTTTTGTAGTTGTTTATTTTCTCTTCAAAAACTTTTTTAAGATCTGGAACTTGTTTTGAAAAGTTTTCATTAAAGTCATTCCTTAGTGTTTGCAAGTTTATTCCTTCAAAAGATTTAATAATACTTTTATCAATATTTTCTTTGTTCAGTTGCTTTCCTTGAATCGATGTTATGGTAAAGACCAAGTTCTGGTTCTGTGTCTATGTCAAAAATCATCATAGGATCGTCAGATAAGATAACATCACGTATGTTATCTCCTCGTTTTGGGTTTGCAACCAAATGTATTAAGCCATTCCCGCAAATTTGCTCCAGAAACTTGGTAGGCAGACAGTTTGCGGCAACTTCAAGTATCCAGTCAAAAGTGGACAGATTTAGACCTCCTAAAATAACATTTGAATAGCTTGAGAGAATTTGTGAAGTTATGAAACTGCTGTTTTCATTGATCTGAGTTTCATTGTCACACTCTTTGGTAAGTAACCCAAAATAAAATTCAGCCTTGCTGAAATAACTTGAAATCTCCTCACTGCCTTGGAATCGATGGTGTTTAGGATGAGATTCATTTCCTTTCGATGCATACAAACCACACCACTCGCAAGTGATCTGTGATACCTCCTGTGAACTACATAGGGATCCATTTGCAATCATAGCATCTGTAATTGTTTCAGTTACCCATGTTTCTGTAATGAAAAAATGCTAAAGCGTAGTGATCCCAAAATGTGGTGGAAAACAGCAAGATTTGCTACCAAGCTTCTAGCATTTATCAGGGCACAGTTTATACAATTTTATGGCATTTTGTTACTAGAATAAGCAGCTGTATTATTTTTTTAGGTTGGGAAGTTTTATATAGTATAGTGGTCCCATTTACAGAAACTAGTTTTCCGTAGAAAGGTTTATTTGGGATTCAATTTTTCTCCTTGATTCTCCGTACAATTATTCACTTCACGTTCAGCTTCCTGTCACAGCCTGGGCAAAAGTTCAGTTTCGTGTGAGAGTCTGACCTGATCTGTAGCCAGGTTTTTCCTGGTAAGATTTGTACACTTGCATTACTGGAATTTTGGTGGTTGCTATCCGCAATTACATGTTTCATCTCACCTGTGAGAACGTGTTTCCCTAGTTTTATCAAATAGGTTCCATGTCTTGACATCAGTCTCCAATTCGACAATAATTCTTTATAAAACGTAATAAAATTGCAGTTTGTTTTTATGCCGAGTTGCATCAACTTGAAATTACATTCTGTGATGATCCTGTGTTCCTGTAGTTGGTGGTACTTAAAACAGGCGGTCCGAACAGGCCAATAAATGACGCGTTTACATTTGGTTTAATTGACTTGATTTTTTTTCGTATATATTTCGTAGATGACTTATAATTACGTCCGGTGTATCCATCAGCACATTTTTTTGATCCGACACCGATGATTATATTAACGTCTGTGTGGGTGTTTGATAGTAAGTTCTCAATGTTTGCACCAAGTCTTTGGGCAGTACATCCTGGTAAACACCAAGTTTTAGAATCTGGGTGGTTGCTGTTTTTTTTTTTTCAGCCTGCGTGTGTGTGAATCACCAAAATAGTTTGTTCGCGTCCCGCTTTGGTGATACAAAATTTGGCCTGTTGATTGTTTTCATTGGTGTGTGTTGCACTTTGGAGACTGGGTTTAATTTGTCCAGAATGTCAATTTCAGCCTGGTTTCTTACACTATAGTGTCCGCGGCCTATCTTGAGTTCTCCGCAGAACGAACACAGATAATCGATTGTACGTTTTCAGTAGCAGAGTGCCTTGTTGATATCCAAGATGGTTACAAAAACAATGGCGGCCATCGATTAAAGCCACCCCATCCAGGAAGACGTAGCCGCTCACAAAATACTTGTAGGACTCAAGATACACCACGCACACAATAAGGCAGACTATAGGTTATCTTGTGCTGCTTTGGCTTTCCTGTTGCGATCCACTTTGGCTGTTGTACCCAGATCTTTTACGACGCACTTTGAGTTAGTTGTTGGTAAGACAAAATTTTGTTTGGCCTGACACATCAACCTTGGTAAGTTCCTACCGGTGTTGTTCGAGCGTTTTGGCTTGTCTATTTGCTTCCTTTATTTGTTTTTTTGTTGTATGTTTTACATCATTGCTTTTTGTCGCAGTATGTTTTACATCCACCCAAAACCATAACTGGTAGAAAAACCCGCCAAGTTTCCAAAAACGGTCGGCCTTTGAAGGTAGTGATATCATTCCACCAGGGAAAGGCCGCCAAGGTTAATCCTATTAGCCAAGTTAATCGCACATACTAATAGTTCGAATGTTAAATGAAAACTAGAAGATTGCTACTAGCGGTAGCAATCTTCAAGTTTTCATTTAACGTCCAAAGTATTATTCGGTGCGATTAACTTGGCTAATAGGATTAACCTAAGCGGCCTTTCCCTGGTGGAATGATATCACTACCTTCAAAGGTCGACCGTTTTTGGAAACTTGGCGGGTTTTTCTACCAGTTATGGTTTTGGGTGGATATCACAACTTTCATAGGACTGTGAACGTACATAAGGTTACACCGTCTGTTTAAGATGCTTAAATCCCATTTTTGCACACACTGACTAACAATCGCTGATTGAGTTCGCTTCGCTCTCTCAATCAGCGCATCGCCTTCAGTTGTTTTGTTTATCCTTGCAACTTCCCCTTAATTTTTCAAGATTTCGTTCACATTTAGTCATGCAGAAACCCCCGAAGGTCGCTGTTACTAAAACAGCAGAACGCGAAGCATTTTTTTTTGGGTTATTAACAAAAAACCCTTTAGCTCGTGTATGCTCGTATTGTTGTGTAACCATCATCTAACGTGCATCCCTTTATTCTTACGCTATCCACGGCAACGTTAATGTTTCTTTATTTTGTCCTTCGTTACAGTTCAGTTTCTAGTTCGTCCAGGCTTTTACAATAAATCTAAGGACCAGTCTTGATTGTTCAAGCCATTGTTGCTTAAAATCTTTGGTTGCAACTTCGAAAAGAAACGAAATTTAAATTCGCCGGTGGCGAATTTCAAAAGCCTCCCACGCATTTGTCCTGACCCCTACAACCCCCAAATAAACAAAAGGACCATCCTCAGATCACCATGCATCCGTGTGCAAAAGTTCAGGTACGTAGGCCTTCTCAATTTTGCGCTAGCCATGAGCAAAAAGTCTATGGGATTTAACATGGGAAAAATCTTATTAGCTAGTTAGCTAGCTAGACAGTAACATAAAAACAACGTTATTGACGCATCTTTTTCTCTATGATTGGTGGACACTCATCCTTTAAATTTTAGTTTTTCTTAGTCTCTGACCCTTCCCGTTACATTTTCCACAGTTTGAAACATTTCTGTCGCATTGGGATTTATCCTCAACATGCCAAAATATGCTTTCAGTTGCTTACAGTTAACAGACACATGTCTGCTAGTGAGCCGCCTTTTTATCATTAACAATCAGTTTTTAACAATCGGATGTCTACAATGGGATGATCTACTGTTACTTGGCGGCGACACACTAGCGTGTGTCTAGATCATAGCTTTTTGTCTCTCATTAATATCAAGGTGGGACAACATGTGACGTGCCGAACCATCTGTCCCCCAAAGCAAATGATCGATTTAATTTCAAAGTTTGGATTTTGTCGCGTGGGTACCAGGTTTACGTCGCTTCCCAAAACAGTTTTCTGGATATTCTGAGTCAGTATAACGAAGAATATGTTCCTTTATATCATTTAGGTCTTCTTGGTAATGTTTGATGGCATTCTCAAGGATGTTTTGTAGATTTTTATTAATTCGATTGAAAGTCCCAGAAAAGTTGTTTGGAAGGTCATTCAGCCTACTTTTGATTTTGATCTCAACATCGCAGTGAAAGGTATTTGGAAGTTTCATCCTCATACAGGTCGCATGTGCTTCTATACTCGGAAAGTTTTTGGTTTATGTCTAACGGGTCTATGTCCTTTTCTAAGTTTGTAGAATCAATGACAGTTTTCAGTCGTGAAGAGTTCAAAATCATATCATTCTGGATATTCTGGCTGTCATTCAGCACATGTGGTAGCGGTGAGATGTTTGGGGTTGATGACGCATCGTAGTACAATGTGTCACGTCTGTTGATTGAATATGGTAAGTCGTAGGTTAATGGCCCTGTAAGATTATCAAAAACATGGCTTGAAAAGATTTCCCGTCATTGTAGCTGCTCTCGTGTCATCTTTAGAAGTTCACATTATTGGCTCCATTATGTTTCTTCGTTAATTTCATTTCTCTACTATACTAAAATATTCTGCCGATTTCGTTTCTGCCACTGAGACGATGCGACTGATCTGTTTATTGCGTAACGTTGCCCAAATAATAATAAGGTTTTTGTTGTCTGCCAATGGGCTCTTTAAGTTTTTAGCATAAAAAATGCGATAAATCGTTTGTAATAAATAACGAAATCACGAGTAACGAGAACGTGATGGGTGACGGTATTCTGAATATTGTTTAATCCTTGGCAAACTGGGAGTCGGAATATAAAAAGCGGATATTCTTTGATTTGAGGGAACGGGACACGGGCGGGGGGGGGGGGCAGAGTCAGGAGGGAACGACGGACAAATGCAAAGACAAAAAAAACAACAGGTTATCGAGGACGATTTGGTTTCCATGAAGCAAACAAAATCGTACTCAGTTGTAATGAATATACGATTTTTTTTTTTAAAAAGGTTGGTTCAGTTTTTTTTATACAAATATCCAGGCTGTTCGTTAATCCAAAAAATATAGCAGTTAACTTACTTCTATGGATTGTGTATTTGCGTAATGACCTTCATATTTTTCAATTTTTTTTTTAACGGGAGAGTAAAATACCGTTTTTGTATTTGGTGGCAGTGAACAAGTGTTTTGACTCCCGAAAAGGATTAACCATTACGTAAATTGCACAGCAGCCGGCCGAGTCAACAATTTATTTTTCGGAGGTTAAAATATTTCTGGGGTCAAGGGGAAATCAGTAAAAAGCTGAAATACTTATTCTTTGTTAAGGTTCTTCACGCTGATGCTACGTCTACTTTCGAAATAATAACAGATTCCATTCGTTCCTCGATAGGGTGGCTAAATTCCAAGAAATACTCAATTTTAGCGTCGTAGTCATGTAATAGTCACGAATGCGCAAAACATTGTCAGGCCGTCCATTGTAAAACTTACCTGCGTGTATTGATCCTGCCAGCCAATAATCTGAACATTACGCAAAAGTTTGGAATAAATCAAATCTGCAGTTGGATAATCATCTGTTTCATCACTAACAATAGGTGAAACAACAGTCAAATCGAACTTGCCCAATTCAGTAATCGGCGGGGTATGGGGCCGTATCTTTCACAGCGATGCGATAACCGGGTGGCAGCAGCTTCTATGACGGTGTGGTCGTTCAATCATTCGTACCTTGCTAACGTTAAAACATTTTCTTATTGCTTTCTTGATACATTTGCAGCTGATGCAATGGGATCCAACAAATATTACACAGCTGCAGATTCACCTTGACTCTTGAAATAGTAAACCACGTTCCAAATAATGACGCTTTTGACAACGGTGGGTTTGACCAAGCTTGGTGAAAGAAATAATTGTAAGCAGTCCTTTAATGACTCAGTTGCCGATCTCACTGCAAATCATTTTTCTCAAGCCCAATATTTTGAGAAACTCGCTGATTCTGATCTGAAACTGATGAGAGAGGAGATCACTGATCTCAAACAGTTTGCTAATGTATTAGCTACGGATTCTACTGCAGGTCACAGTGCCCTAATTCAAAACATTATTAAAATTGCTGACGATCTGTGAAGCAGATGAACGACGAGCTAAACGACCTTAAAACGTTTGTTAATACCTCAGTTACTAATTTCTCAGTGAACCATTCCCGTTCTGGACCTGCTGAGGCCATATTGTTAGTGGTGTAAATGCCGACGGCCTGCCTGTCCATATCAACTTGGACAACAACAATGGTCTTATTGCACAAGTGATGAGTGCTCTGCGTGAAGACAAGGATCGCCAGCGTCGATCACACAATGTGATACTCTTTGGCATCCCAGAAGCCACTACTGGAAATAGTGATGCGAACTATGATGAGCATGGTAAACAACTCACTACAATAACCTAAGGTCGGTCAATCCTATAGTGGATCCCATGCAGCGGTCTAACCTACATCGCCTCAGAGAATACTCTGACTCTCAAGCCAGGCCACGACCGATCAAGATAACACTTGCTACCACTGCTCAGAAGGCAGAATTGTTCAAACGTGCAAAAAAAGACGCACGCGATGATTGCCTCCGAACTGTATATGTCCATTCCGATCTGATTCTTTCAACGTAACAACAGGCGTGTGCTCATACAGCAACTCAATGTTAGGATCTCAAGTGGGCGGATACTGACACAGAAGTAGATAAAAAGAGGCAGTCGAGGCAGACCTCAATTGAAATCAGGCCTGCTGATGATAGCAAATGTACGAAAACCATTATCCGAAACTCGCTTCTGCACTCCACCCAAGGTTAATGAACCAATACCGCGTACACAGCAGTCGAACCGTGAACCTATGACTAACAGGTTCATCCAAGCACCAACCTCGACCGAATGACTACATACAAGGCTGTACTTAACACCAGTATTTTGGGATATCGTAAGTTTAGTTCACATTTAATACACGCCAATTGTACCACCCCACCTTGTAACCAAAAGTCAATTATGGGCGATGCCTTGACTGTTTTTATGACGTCCACGAATAGCGTCTGTAACAAGATGAACGAGCTCAAAGCCATTTAGTGCAACACTTTTGTTGATGTAGTCCTGATCACTGAAACGTGGTGTAATGATACTATCTCGGATAGTGAACTCTCACTTCCACACACTACCAGCTGCTTTGCAAGGACCGAACAGGCAAAGGTGGTGGTGGCCTCCACACTTTCATTCACATTAAGTGGAAAGCCCGAGAGGTCGTTCCCTATGCATACCTCGCTTTGTTTTATCACTGGATTAATGACGTAAATGTTATCTTGGGTAATGTTTACAGGTGTCCAGACTCAACACCTGAAGCAGATTGCAGCCTCCTCTGTACACTTCAGTGAAGCACTAAAAAAGCTGACAAGGTCATCATTGGAGGTGGTTTTAATGTACCAAAAATTAATTGGCAGCATCTGACAAGTTATGGGCGACAAGTTATGATGAGCTCCTTCTTGACTGTATCTTAAATCTTTTCCTGCACCAACACGTCGGCCAAGCTACTAGGTTTCGCAAAGGCACCAAACTCTCCCTTCTCGAGCTCTTCTTCACCCAGGAACAGGAAGAAGTTCCCTCCCTTAAGTACTTATACCTACTTGGTAAATGCGACTATGTTTGTGTTTTTGTTCCCCTGGCTTGTACAGGCAAACGGCAGGGGAATGTGCGTCACCAAATTTCCGCAGGGCTAATTTTACCGAGCTGCAAAAACCTCTTTAAACTCGAAACTTGGGATGACTTTTTTGCTAGGGAGGCCACTATCAACTCCCACTGGACCTACTTTTCACACAAAATTTTAGAGAGAATTAAATGCTTTGTACCCTTGTCTGCCCCACCTAGGGACCATTACTGTCTAGATTTGGAGTTTGTTTAACAAGTAATGTGTGGCGCAGTGGCAACCTGGGCTAGCACACTGTAACTGAGGTTGGCGCTAATGACATTTCTGTCAACGCGCCATTAAGCCTCAATCCCCCCCCCTATTACTGTGCCGTGGATGACACCAAAAGTCATTACAACGTAAAAAAAAACGTCACTTAAAACAACCAAGAGTCGCCTTAATGCAGTACAAGCGAACCAAAAATGACCTCACTAACCTGGTCAGGGAATACAAATTGGTATACAAAGAAAAATTCGCTGACAATGTTTGTGCCGACCCTAAGTCACACTATAAATATGTGACCTCTTTAGACTCAATAAGCCGTCAGTGCAGGCGTTGTCAATAACAGTGGCCATCTCCTTACTGATGATGGCGAAATTGCAGAAGCTATGAATGCATACTTTCATTCTGTTTTTACCCCCAGAACCCACAATAATTCTCGCTACACCTTACTACACCTAGACATACAATTGATGTCATTGAACTAACTTCCAGCGAATTCTTGGGTATCTTCGAAGCTCAAAACAAACAGAGCTTGTGGGCTAGATGGAAAACCAGCCCGTATTAAGAAGTGTGTGTACCAGCTGGTCGGACCCCTTATGCACATTATGAAATCCTTACTTCGTGAAGCTAGCTTGCCTAACAATTGGAAGCTTGCAAATGTGACGCCAATTTTTAAGACTGGAGACAAACAGACACCTAACAACTACAGGACAATTAGTCTTACCTGCATTTGCTGCAAAATTCTGGAGTCATATCTTAAAACTGCCATCATGTGGATATCCTTCTTGCGCATGACCTTATCTCCCCCAAGCAGCATGGTTTGTGTCACAGCGGTCTTGTACTACGAATCTTGTCCAAACCTTGCAGTATTGCTACAGCAACATGGACATGCTGTGCCAGTTGATGTGGTGTATCTTGATTTTTTTGCCTACTCCTTCGATATGGTGCATTGTTCAACTGGCCGGCTGACTTTCTGAGTGGTAGGCAGCAATGTGTTTCAATCAATGGCCATCACAGCGCCTGGAAACCCGTGACGAGGGGTCCCCAGGGCTCTGTCCTCGGACCCAACCTGTTTAGTTTGCCGTCCATATCAACAAGTTGCCTGATAACTTGAACTCCAATCTAGGTACTTTTGCAGGTAACAATAAGCTTGTTCGTGCTATTCAGGGACTGAACCCAGTATGCCCTTGATAAGGATTCACCCGGTCCAAAAAGTGGCTTCTCAAGCTTAACGGGCTTAAATAGCAAATCACTCCACATTGGAGATAATGACATCTGTCTCACTAACTTCATTGACCAACAATCAATTACTGACTCAAATAAGGAAAAAGACATTGATGCCACTGTGACAAATGACGTGCAGTCATACAGACAATGCTCTTTAGTGATGTGAAAATGCCAAATTGAACTGGGCAGAATTAAAAGAAGTTTCACCTACCTCAGTTCGAAGTGTCTCCAGAGACTTTTACCTGACTTATGTCCGACCCTACATGAACTACTGCAGTGTTAAGTGGTAGCCATACCTTGTTAAAAGCCAGTCTATACTGGAAAGGGTGCAGCACCTTGCTACTAAATTATGACCCCCCCCCCAACTCCGTGACCAACCCTTTGATAAAAGTCTAGCCCGCTTGAACCTCCCACCTATTAAGTAGCAACACCAGTTTACGGACCTCGTGGAGTTGTTTATTGTGCATGACCTATATGGCAAGGGTATTAAAGGGCTTTTAAACTTCCCTGCATGGAATGAGCAAAATCCGTTGACATACCCTGAAACTATAAAAAAAAAAAGAGAGCCTACTACAATACTGTGAAATATTCTTTTCTGTATAGGACTGTGGACCGCTGGAACAGACTCCCTCAAACTATTGTCACATCACAGTGGGTAATCTTTCAAGCACCTGCTGAGAGACTTCATGGAACGAGACAATTCCTTCCATGCCTAGGCACAAGCCCTCTGGCTTATCAGCTTGACATTCATCTGTCTATCTAACGATTCGGAATGCGACGCCATTACTGAACTGATCACGTTGCTATGGTGGTTGCCATCGAGTCATGACGACACGAATATAACGGCAAGGTGCACTTTGTCGTGAACAACTAGTAGTCAAGGGTTAAAGTACACAAATCGATGTAAATTATATAAAGGAAAGAGGAAAACAAGCGAGACAGCGATTATCACACACTAGAAAGAACGTAGTACAGTAAGTCACCTTTATGGACTTACGTTTCGCCGAAGTGGCATGACCCGGATTCGAACTTGCACCCAATTCGCCCTTAGATCACTGACATACCGCCCTTTATCGCCGTGGCCGCTCCTCCAGTGGCATAAAGATGACTCACTTAACCCGTTATTAAGGTCACAGTAGTAAGTCATCCCTTGGTTCTTGATTGAGCATTTGTATTTATTTGTCTTCCTTCTCCATTGCCTATGGCTGCAAGCATTCTCAGCCGAATGGAGCCCTGGTCACTGCTGTGACCTTAATAACGGGTTCAGTGAGTCTGTAACGTGCTTACATGTA
Source organism: Lithobius niger (assembly GCA_023313725.1). Taxonomy (NCBI): domain Eukaryota; kingdom Metazoa; phylum Arthropoda; class Chilopoda; order Lithobiomorpha; family Lithobiidae; genus Lithobius; species Lithobius niger. The sequence continues at coordinate 23,657 of JAHWFP010025062.1, forward strand.
CGGCAATGCACACGCACGCAGTTAGCCC